>PVKU01005616.1:0-119753 GCA_004027475.1 Anoura caudifer | reverse complement strand
CTACAAAGGAGTTCCCATCAGACTGTCAGCGGATTTCTCAAAAGAGACCTTACAGGCAAGAAGAGGCTGGAAAGAGGTATTCCAAGTCATGAAAATCAAAGGCCTACATCCAAGATTGCTCTATCCAGCAAAGCTGTCATTTAGAATGGAAGGGAAGACAACGCACTTCTCAGATAAGGTCAAGTTAAAGGAGTTCATCATCACCAAGCCCTTATTATATGAAATGTTAAAGGGACTTATCTAAGAAAAAGAAGATAAAAAATACGAACAGTAAAAAGACAGCAAACTCACAGGTATTAACAACCAGACCTAAAACAAAAGCCAACTAAGCAAACCACTACAACAGGAGCAGAAACACAGAAATGGAGATCACATAGAGGGTTAGCAATAGGGAAGTGGGAAGAGGAGAGAGGGGGAAAAGGTACATAGAACAAGT
The DNA here is from genome assembly GCA_004027475.1 of Anoura caudifer. Lineage (NCBI taxonomy): Eukaryota > Metazoa > Chordata > Mammalia > Chiroptera > Phyllostomidae > Anoura > Anoura caudifer. The sequence goes on along the minus strand of PVKU01005616.1, from coordinate 119,317 downwards.
AGCATAGATGGTAGGTAGAAAATAGACAGGGGGAGGGCAAGGATAGTGTGGGAAATGTAGAAGCTAAAGAACTATGACACATGGGCATGAACTAAAGGGGGGAATGTGGGTGGGAGGGCGTGTGCAGGGTGGAGGGTAATGAAGGGGGAAAATGGGACAACTGTAATAGCATAATCAATAAAATATATAAAAAAAAAGACCATCTTAAGAGAATGAAAAGATACATACAGACTGGGAGAAATACATGCAAATCACTTATCTAATAACTTGTATCCAGGATATACAAACAATTCTTACAACTCATAATACAACCAAATTTAAAAAGAGCAAGAAATTTTAAGAGATTTGACCAAAGAAAATCTATAAATGCCAATAAGCAAATGAAAAGATGCTTGTGCAGAAAAGAGTTAGCAAGCCTGAAACTGCTGTCCTTGGACAGTCCTGCTTGCAAGGATTGCCCTGGGCTAAGTAAGAATTTGGATTTGGGGAGAGTTCCCACCATGCCCTGAAAATAATTGCTCACTGTGCCGTAACAGTTCAAGCAATGTGGTTTATACAGAACACATGCTTTCCTTTTGACAACCTGGGATTTTGGTACATGCTAAGTAAATGGTGCCTATATGACTGGCCCCCAATTTAAGGCCTGGGCCATGGGTCCGTAACGAGATGTCCTTGGGGATATTCCACATGCGTTGTCACAACTCATTGCTAGAAGAATTAAACATGTCCTTTGTGACTTCACTGAGAAAGGACTTTTGGAAACCTATGCCTGGTTTCCTACAGACTTCACCCCATTTGTGTCTTCCCCTTGCTGCTTTTGCTAAAGGTCCTCTCACTGTACTAAATCAAAGCCATGAGTATGACTACATGCTGAGTTCAATGAGTCCTCCTAACAAATCACTGAGCCTGGGGGTGGTCTTCAGGAGCCCCAACACAATGCACGACATCAATAATCATTAAGGATATGTAAATTATAACCATCATGAGACTCTACTTCATATCCATTAGAATGACTATAATTCAACATTGTTGCCAAGGATGTGAAAAAAGTGGAACTCTCATACATTGCTGATAAGAGTGTAAAATGGTACAGCCACTTTAGAAAACAGTTGGCAGTTTCTTAAAAGGTAAACACATTCTTACCAGGTAACCCAGGAATTCCACTTGTAAGCATTTACCCAAAAGATATGAAAACATCTGTGCACACAGAAACTTTCATATGAACATTTTATAGAAGCATTACTCCTAATAGCTTAAAAATGGGAAACAACTCCAATTTCCATCAACTGGTGAATGAATAAATAAAATATAGTAGTGTATATTTAAACAATGTAACACTATTCAGCAAAAAAAAAACAAAATAATTTGAGTATTAATACATGTTACAATATGGATGAACCTCAAAAACTGTAGGGTAAGAGAAAGGAATAAAATACAAAAAGCTATATACTGTATGATTCCACTTACATGAAATTTCTAAAGAAGGCAAACTGATAGAAAATAGAACAGTGGCTTGCCTGGGTCTCAGCGGGAGCAGAGCTTGATGGCAAACAAAGGCGAGGGAACTTTTAGGGGTAGCAGAAATGCTCTAGAACTGAGCTGCGGTGATGGTATATGCACTTACATACAATGGATGGATTTTATAGTATGTAAATTACACCTCAATAAAGCTTTTTTTAGTAAAAAAAAAAAAAATCCCCTGCAAAAAGCCCCCTTGTTATCATTATCGAATATTCTTAGTTTTTAATAATTTCAGTCAACATTTCTTTCATTTCCAAATAAGATGGTAAATTGAACACATGGATTTATCTTTCTCCAAAATTCCACTAAAATGAGAGAAATGGGCTGAGAGTGTAAGGACTCAGATAGGGTATGAGATAGTAACATCAAATTTGAAGAAGCACAAAAGCACAAGAAGAATGGTACTGACTTACCTGACACAAGAAAGTTGAATCCTGAGCCAGCAGTAGAGAAAACCAGAAAGAGCATCATATTTACCACAGAACCTCCAAAATATTTATGAATTGGCAGCATCAGTGGGAATAAAGGTTGCTTGAAGGACTGTTTCAAACTTACTTTATGAGGCCAGTATCATCTTGATACCAAAGCCAGATAACACAAAAAAGGAGAGAAAAGGAAAGAAAGAGAGGGGTGAGAGTGGGAGGAAGGAAGGAAAAATTACATGCCAATATCTCTAATGTTGTTAAATTTGGTTTGCTAGTATTTTATTATACCAAGTTTAACAACACATCAAAAAGATTATACACCATAACCAACTATAATTTACCCCTGAAATGCAAGATTGTTTTAATATATGCAAATCAATCAATGCAATACAGCACAATAACAGAAATAAAAGATAAAAACCTCAGAATCACCTCAATAGATATAGAAAAGGCATTTGACAAAGTTCAACATCCAATCACAATAAAACTCTGAACAAAATAGGTATCAAAGGAAATTTCCTCAACACAAAATAGGGCATTTATGAAAAGTCACAGCTAACATCAATGGGGAAAAAATGAAAGGTGTTTCTCTAAGATCCAATTCTTGCCATTTCCATTCTACATAGTACTGGAAGTACTAGCAAAAGCAGTCAGACCAAAAGAATAAAAGGCATCCAAATTAGAATTAAAAAAGTAAAATTATCACTGTTTGCAGATTACATGTTCCTGTATGTATAAAACCCTAACACCCTACCTCCAAAAAAACTGTTAGAACTAATAAATATAGTAATATTTCAGGATACAAAAATCAACATGCAAAAATCAGTTGTGCTTCTATATACCAACAGCGATCTGTCTGAAAAGACTCAAGAACACAATCCCATTTACGATAGCATCAAAAAGAATAAAACAATTAGGAATACATTTAAACAAGATTATACTAGAATCGTTTTTTAAAAAAATTAATGTATAGTAGCTGAGAGTAGAATGATGAACCAGAGTCAGAGTGGTGGGGGGAAATGGGTGGATATTGATCAAAGGGTACAAGTTAAGGTTATGTAGGATGGATAAGTCTAGAAATGTAACTTACAGAATGATGACTATAGTTAATATTGTACTGAATACTAGAAATTTTCTAAGTGGATTTCACAGCACAGAAATAAGTATCTATATGAGATATATTCATTAGCTTGACTGTAGTAATCATTTCATTATGTATTATCAAATCATCATGTTGTACAACTTAAAGATATACTATTTATATTTTAAAATAAAATTGCATTTCACCATTTAATAGATGTGTAACTTGGCAGTAGTGTCACTTAACCCCCTATAAGCTTCGATTTACTCACTTTAAAGTCAGGTTATTTATTCATAGGGTCATTGTGAGGATTGAGTTAATGCACGGTTTCCATATTACAGTTTCCTCGAGCTCTGTAATGCTGACTATAAATTCTAAAGTCTGAGATTACCAAGAAAGCAGGTGTGAGAAAGGAACTTCCAAATAGGAAAAAAAGCACTAACTGGGAGTTAGCATATTGCTCAGTAGTAACTTACTCCCATGAAACATAATAGCCCTGGGCCCATCACTTAACCTCTCGAAGTCTCACTTTCCTCATCTGTACAGTTGTCATTTGCCTTGCCCTAGTACTCAGTAAACCAGGGAATCTGGAGAGGCCTGCCTAGGCTGAGAAGTATTTTCCTCCGCTTCACTGAAGTCCCGCCCTGGCCTAAAATAACCTAGCCCACTGCGCTCTTAAAGCTAGTTGTAGGGTTTTTTTGGCCGCGAGGCGGCAGCATTCTCCCAAGAGACCACATGTACAGCTTTGCAACCATAAACCCAGCTTTGAAACAGAACAGAACACCAGAACCCTGGGGACCCCTTCCACTATTTTCATTCGGGTGGCCCCTGCTCAGTTTCACTAAAACAGCACTTAACACGGCTCCTTAGGGAGTGACCCCCGAGCCCGGGTGTTCTCGCGAGATCGCCACCGGAAGTGGGTGGCAGAGGGGCCGCGGCGACTCATTTCACCGGAAGGCGAGCCGTGCTTCAGAGCTGTTGCAGCCGTTTGCTTCGGGGTGCTCTGCTGTGAGGCAAAGCTCAGCCCACCGCGGCCGTGCCAGACGTGAGCTCGTTCGGCTTCCCCAGCTGCACAGCTGCGTGGCCCAGCCTGCTGAGGCCCCGCAACGCCCGGCCACTCCTTCCCTCCGCCCTGCAGTTAGGCCGCGCCTTGAGGCCCAGTCCGCGGCGGCTCCGGCGGGTGATGCCAAATACAGCCATGAAGAAAAAGGTGCTGTTGATGGGAAAGAGCGGGTCGGGAAAGACCAGCATGAGGTCGATTATCTTTGCAAATTATATTGCTCGCGACACCCGGCGCCTGGGTGCCACCATTGATGTGGAGCACTCCCACGTCCGATTTCTGGGCAACCTGGTGCTGAACCTGTGGGACTGTGGCGGTCAGGACACCTTCATGGAAAATTACTTCACCAGCCAGCGAGACAACATCTTCCGTAATGTCGAGGTGCTGATTTACGTGTTTGACGTGGAGAGCCGCGAACTGGAAAAGGACATGCATTATTACCAGTCGTGTCTGGAGGCCATCCTCCAGAACTCTCCTGATGCCAAAATCTTCTGCCTGGTGCACAAAATGGATCTGGTTCAGGAGGATCAGCGTGACCTGATTTTTAAAGAGCGAGAGGAAGACCTGAGGCGTTTGTCTCGCCCACTGGAGTGCGCTTGTTTTCGAACATCCATCTGGGATGAAACCCTCTACAAAGCCTGGTCCAGTATTGTCTATCAGCTGATTCCCAACGTCCAGCAGCTGGAGATGAACCTAAGGAATTTTGCCCAAATTATCGAGGCCGATGAAGTTCTGCTGTTCGAGAGAGCTACTTTCTTGGTCATTTCCCATTACCAATGCAAAGAGCAGCGCGATGTCCACCGATTTGAGAAGATCAGCAACATCATTAAGCAGTTCAAGCTGAGCTGCAGTAAATTGGCCGCCTCTTTCCAGAGCATGGAAGTTAGGAATTCTAACTTCGCTGCTTTCATCGACATCTTCACATCAAACACGTACGTGATGGTGGTTATGTCGGATCCGTCGATCCCGTCTGCAGCTACTCTGATCAACATTCGCAATGCCAGGAAACACTTTGAGAAGCTGGAGAGAGTGGATGGTCCCAAGCACAGCCTCCTTATGCGTTAAATATTGCCAAATGCTTTCTGAAAGTGCTCAATTGCCTTTTCCACTACCCTGTACCCCCCTCCCCGCATCCTTTTAGTATTCATAATTGTCGTGTGCTTAAAAGTGGGCTTTGAAATGTGCGCTGCTTACTACTTCATCCCTTTCTTCCCTATTTCCCTTTCTTTGAAACCTTGGACGCTATTTACTCAGCTATCTAGTAGAGCTTCAAGATGGCCTTTCTGAAAAGTTGGTGTGGTTTAACACTAAAGTAGGTGGTGTGTGTGTGTGTGTGTGTGTGTGTGTATGTATGTATGTGTTACTACCTGGTTATAATAGATATACACATCGAAGCCTTTGCAATATCTTCCTGTATTCCTTACAAGATTGCAAAGATGGAATGTTACTATTTTATCAGCAAGGTATTAAAATGCATTTATAAAATCTTGGCTTCAATCATGAATAAACATTTGATGTTTGCAATTTAAAATATGGTCTTATTTTAAGTAATTTGCAGGTGGTTAATATGTAAATCTAAAGATTCTGATTGCCCACAAGAGCTTCTTAACTGGTTAATTTGATTATGTAATGGTAACCCCCAGCACCTTAGGGATGTTCACAGCAGTGTAACAGAGTGGTTATGAGTATTGGCTGTGGAGCTACACTGACTACCAGAGCTGAGTTTCTCTACTCTAATCCCTTCGCTTAACTAGCTCTGTGAACTAAGCAAGGTAATTTCACTGTTTTTTTTTTCCCTTTTATAAAAGGTGGATAAGAATAGCACTACAACATAGGATTGTTAAAAGGATTCAATTAAAACATGGAAAACATTTAGAATGGTGTTTGGCACATATTTGGTACTGTGTCAGCTGTCAATACCACCTACTGAAGCATTCTCTCCCCCACATTCCAGAATTACTGAACATGGAGACTAGGTAAGTATTTGAACCCTTATTAAATGCCAGGTATTCTTAAATACTTGATGTCCATTTTCTTACTAAGCTTCACAACATAGGAGGTAAATTACTTTTATTTCTTAATAGATGAGGAAACTGGTATGACCTAATACAGCTGAACCTAGACAATGATTACAGATCTTACCCCTTTCCTATTACATCCCACTACTTCACTGACAGAAAAGTTAACCATAAAAATCCTAGCTTTTTAGGTATACATTATTTATATAATTCCCCTAATTTTACAGATGGAGGAAACTGAAGACCAGGAAGTTAAAGGACTTAATAGTGTTTCATTCACTTTGCAAGATCACTTTCCCATCTGTATTTGTCTGGATATTGGATAATATTGAGTCAGATTCTTGGGAGAAGGATTCTATTATTCCTAATTTGGATTGGCAACGTGGTATAGGAAAATAAGAAAAAAAGACCTAAAATGCCCCTTTTCAACTGCCTTAAAGATTGCTTTTAAGTGCAATGTACATATTTTAGATCCAAGAAACCTCTGATCAACTCCTTACCTTTTACAAATGAAACATTAGCTCTCTACACAGATTAAATATAAGCAGTAAGACTTTAAAATTTCCAAGTCTTTATAAACATTTTTTAAACCCTTTACAGCAAAAGCTATGAATGACAAGGTCCCTAACCTTGAAGAGCAAGAAACTAACCAAATATAAATCATTAAATTGATCTAATTGGAGCCTGTGGCAATAAGTATAAAGACTCCAGGTGAAAAAACTGAAGGTACAGATGTTCTTTATAAAATACCACATTTTGTGACTATAGTAATAAAATGGCAGTAACAAAATGCTCTGGATCACTGAATCTCACAAATTTCTGTTGATCAAGTTGCTGGTATAACTATATGTAATCATTTTATGATTTGCAGGGTATGGTTTTTTGATAAATAGGAAATTCCAGAGCTAGGTGGTATAATGTTGAATGTTTATTCAAGACTCGAGTATGTAGAACATATTTACAAATAGTCCCATAGAAAACAAATATGTTAAATTTAGGTGTGTAGACTTGACATTCACAGTGCATAAGGAAAAAGAGCAACTGTGTATCTGCAACTTAATGTTAAAGTGTTTTACTTCAGCAAATACTCTCCTTTCATTGAGGAAAATGTCCTTAAACATTTCTTTAATTTTTTGTACACTCAGGAAAAACAGGGTTTCTTTTTGTACAGGCCTCAAGAGTTCCTATTTTTTCTTTAGATAAAATTGACTTAATATATCATGGTTAAGAAACACCTTAAGAATGGTCTTAAAATATTCGTTGTTTTTGGTTAAATTAACCCTAAATGTTTTTCTTTAATCTCAAATATTCCTGTTTCATTTAACATTGCATGCTTGTCCTTTTTAAATTTTTTAAAACTGATTTTTAGAGAGGGAGAGGAAAATAGAGAAACATTGATTTGTGTTCCAATTATTTATGCATTCATTGGCTGATACTTGTATGTTGCCCTGACGGGATTACACCCACAACCTTAGCTATCAGACATCACTGACCAACTGAGCTACCTCAGTTGGCAGGGCCTGGCTTGTCCTCTTTAAACATTTAAAATAATTGAGACATTTTGGCATTATCTGAAGTTTCAAGTTGACATAGTAGCCAATTTACACTTTATGAATGGTGAGTAAAACAAGGTACATTCTGTGTAATCCATGAATGTAATGAGAAAAAGTACATTTTACGACAATCAAGTAGCCCTCTTTACCATTGATTCCATCACAGAAGTGGGACCGAAAACAATTCCAATATTTCAATATTTGCCTCAAAGCAGTGGTCCCCAACCTTCTTGGCACCACAGACCAGTTTTGTGGAAGGCAGGTGAGAGGGACAGGAGGCAGATAAGAGTTCAGGCAATCTTTGCTTGCTGCCTGGTTCCTAATAGGCCACAGACCGCAGTCCACAGCTGGGGGCATTGGGGACCCCTGCCTTGGAGTATATATGTAGACACACATGCCACACATACAGCCATAAAAGGTATAAAATAAATGAAAAATACTAAATGAATAAAATTAAGAAACCATAGATTTCAGAGAAGGGTTAGGACCAAGGACATGGAAAGGGGAAATTAAGACTTCAAGGTAGAAGTAAGATTTGTTCTGAGTCCTTTAAACCAGCTAAAATTGTGATAAGCTAATATATTATTACAAAGTATTCCCACTTCAGAATTGTGAATTAAGATCCTAAAGATCCATGCTCACCAAAGCATTTCAGTAAAAAAAATGGAGATCATGGTGGAAGGGAAATAGAGGAATCTTCGCGGGCGGACTTAATATGCTTTTATACTTGAACTCTATTCTGGAATTAGCAATAGAGTTAATGGAAAGAAGTAATATAGAGCAGACACTTAAAAAGAAGCTATGCAGGCCATACTGAATAGGGAAGACTAAACAGTGAGCATAATCAAAATGGTTTAGGAGAAAATGATAAGCTTGAGATATTTTTGTTTAGAGTACCAACATGCAAAGGACAGGAAGCTGGCAAAAACTCTGCTATGGCAGGTATGACGCACCTAACAAGGATGTGGTTTTTCTAAATTTGTAATGTATAAACACATTTTGATCTTTTGAGCCTCCCATACTTACTGGTTAGCTTGAGCTTCCTAATCAGACAGTTGACAATCTTAAGTAGTATATATGCACTTAATGCACCTGCTTTTTAAGGTACCCCAGAGCTAAATGTGTGAATATTCCCTAGCAATGGTTCTTAGGCTTTTCATTGAGTCTGATAATTACCAAGGAAGCATATTTAAAATGCAGATTCCTTATCCCCATTTTAGACCTATAGAATCTATATTTTTTAAGATGTATCCCAGGTGATTCCTTGAGTCCACCTTAGACAAGTCACTTAAGCTCCCCAGCTTCAAATCATCTGTAAAATAGGTGTAATAACCACTATCTTAAGTTATAATTAAATGAAACTATACATATTGACTAGTAATGGCTCCAAGACTTAGTAGAGGCTAATGATGGCCCTACCTACTCCCTAATGTTTATTCTGAATTTACAAATACTGAGTTTTCTTAAGACAGACTAGAGAACTGAGTTTCACAGTATACCTGCAGAGCTCCTTATTTGCTGTATTAACTAGTAAAGGAATAGAGCACCTTGGGAGAAGCTTTTCCCTTCCCTTCTTTTCCACTGCAAATGTTTTTCCTGCTGTCTTTTCTTACAAGACTGGCCTTCAAACTCATTATCAAACCAACAACCTAGAGACAGCCCAAAATGAGTGAAGAAAGATAACTATTAACCCTATCCCCTTCCAGAACTCTCCCCTTCCTTTTTCTCCTCTCCTTGCCAGTTTGACAAGTGGACAAGGTTTTTGATGGTTAAGAGTTGGGGCAAGACAGAGGAGCATGTTGATGCTGTATCACCTTCCAGTGTGTGCTCATACCTCCTAGTTCATAGAGGGCCATGGCATGTCCTCACTTGGATGCTAGAGACTGGCCCTTTCCTTGGCCAGAAGCAATGGCTGACTGAAGAAGGATAAGACACAAGAGGCCTCACCTCTGACTCCCCTCCTGCAGCCATGTCCTATTGTCCTGGCCTTTTAGTTATTTCTAGGGGGTTTTGTGGTTTATTAAGGAAGGAAAACAAGGTCAAATCCTAGCTAGCTTCACCACTGACTTAGCTGTGTGACACTGAACAAGTTTTTAAGCCCAAATGCAATTTTCTCAAGTTATTTTGACACTATTTTGCAGGCTGTGATGAACTAGTGATTTTTTGAAGAAGAAAGTAATATAATCAAAATTAGCTCCTTTCCCACCAAACAGTGCCCTCCCCCCCAAAAAAAAAACAACAACACACATGATTTTCATTTACATTCTTTTCTGTTAAAATATAAAATGGAGGTTAAATTAAATTCTCAGAGTCTAAATTAGACTAAATATAAATCTGCTATACAACCCACTGAATGGATTTAGGTTGGTAACATTCCTTAAATGTCTAGTCATCATCTTCCATCTTTTTCCTTTTCACTAAATTCAATCTGCCCAGGTCTTCACTTATCCCATGCACTTTATTCCATCAAACATCATTTTTCAGAACCAACCTACTTGAATAATCCATCATTAAGCCTGCTTAGATCTTTCCAAACTAAAATTTTGTCCTTTTGACTACACATTTCAAAGTGCTACTGTTTACATTTTTTTATTTTTTTTTGGGGGGGGGCAGTGCAGGGGAGTGGTCAATACCAGAATGTTCCATTGAGAAACAATAAAAGTTGTATATTCCCTAAAATGAAAGATCAGTGTATTCAATGGCTATTATGTTAACCACTTACTAAAAATACATCAAAAAGCTACTTATCCTTATATTAATTAACTGAAATTATAGCATAATAAATTAAACTACTACTTTGCCGTTTACTTAATGTTTACAAGATTTTTCAAGAAATCAAAATGGCTTTACATAACTTGATGTTTACTTTCCAAATTCTTCACATTTCAACCCCATATCCATACAAAGGGAAAATACAAACACACTCTCCTTACCTAAAAACATAAGAGGCTAAAAGGAATTAAGACTTTTTAGACTTGAAAAAGAGTTACACTTCCAGTGTGTATTTAAACTATAAGTCAGTTTTTAAATCAACTTTCTTCGATTGAAATGTGCATCATAATTAAATTAACTAGGCTACTGTTTCATCTCTTCAAGTCAGATGGAGATTCTTTTGTATCCAGGCTCTTATTCAAGATTTCTTCTTCTGCAATATTGATTTTAAAAAAGAAAGAATAAGCAAACATTACAAAAAAAATCAAAGAGAACAGATTCCAAACAGTAGCAGATAAATTCAGTCTTAAGTAAAAAGTTCACATACTGATATTTAACTGTGATAAAATTACCATTATTCTCACTGAGATATCTCCAGAGGAGGGGACCAAAAAACCCAGATTTTTCTTCTGGAGGGCAGGCCCATTGTAGTACAGGCTTCCCCCACTAGAGGAATGTTCTAGGAACCCATCTGTATCGGTGTGCCAGCTGGCATTGCTGTGAGAGGCTGCACTGGGCTTCACTGAATTTTTCTTGAAGACTCTTTCAGCACACCTGCCCATTTCATGATGGGTGATTTACAAGTGCACCTGCCCATGCCACAGTGAGTGTTCAGCAGTTTTTGACCAAAAACAGCATGACCCCATGCCTCACCCTAATTATTCACCAATCTCAAATGAGCAACCTTTTTTTTATTCTACCAGATAAAAAAAGTCCTCAAAAGGAAACGTCCTGCTGATGTGGAAGAAGTGAAACAAAAAACAGCAGGAACACTAAAAGGCATCAAAATCGAGTACAAAAACTGTTTTGAGCAGTGAAAAAAATGTCTCAATAGATTAATATAATTTAACAGTTAAGGAGTAGTTACATTTATACAGTCCTAAAATTATTTCAGCCCTTTGAAGGCAACTGTGAGGCTGATGTGGCTCCCGGTGAAAATGAGTTTGACACCCTTCGTGTATTGCATCAAATGGAGAGTACTTTGATGGTGACTGAAGTTTAAACATATAAGAATAAGTAACTTTTTATAAATATATTCCGAGTTTTCTGGGTCCCCAAAGAATATCAATGTATCTCTTTTAGAATACTTTTCAATATAACAGTGTTTAATTACCATGGGAAAATCAGAGTGACCTATAATGAATATTACCAGCTCTACAACTGTTCTAACATGCTTTAAGAGCATTTTTTTCAACTATGATGAAAAATTTGAAACATACATAAAAGTGAAAAAAAATTATGATAAACCCAATGTATCCATCATCCAACATTAATAATTCAACAATCATTTAATACTGACTATTAATGAGTTAAACTGTGTCCCCCATACAGATATGTTGAAGTTTTAACCCCAGGACCTCAGAACATGGCCTTATGGAAATAGGGTCATTGCAGATATGATCAGTTAAAGTGAGGTCATTCTAGATTAAGGGTGGGCCCTTAATCTACATGGCTAGTGTCCCCATAAGAAAGTGCACAGGCACACAGGGGAGAACACATATGAAGACCAAGGCAAAGAGAGTACACAGTTATGCTGCCACAAACCAGACAACTTGGGGCTACCAGAGGCAAGAAGGAGTTTCTGGTGGCTTCAGACAAAACATGTGTCTTGCCAATACCTTGATGCTGGTTTCTAACCTCCAGAATTTACTGTCTGCAGAGACAATAAACCTGTTTTAGCCACCCAGTTTGTTAGAGTTTGTTATGGCAGCCCTAGGAAATTAATACGCTAAGCTAACTTGTTTTATCACCCTACTCCCACCAAATTTATTTCAAAGCAGATTACAAATATTATTACAAAAATGATATTTAACGTAGGGTTTCTCAGCTTTTTTAGAACCATCTTCTGCTAACCAGGATTTCTTTTGGTTTTTTTGTTTGTTTGTTTGTTTTTGTTTCTTTTTGAGTCAGATGGAAGATTTTGATAAAATTTACTTTCACTAGTTTGTATTACAAAAGCAGTAGGTTCCAGGCTTTTGGGTGTATTTTCTAGCCCTGTCCCACAGGAACTGTAAACTACATACATATCACTAGAGATTCTGAAAGTACACACAGTGGTGATTGGTACACTCTTCCTATACTAGCCAAAAGAATAAGGAACATATTTTATCACATTAACAAACATTACACAGCATTCATTGTGTACTATTTTAATGAAAAGTTGAGAGAAAACTTCACCAGGTTAACACGCACAGGTCTATTTAATCTTACCTTTTAAATCAGGTTGAAGTTCTCCTAATGGTATCGTGGTCCTCGATCTTTGTTCCACTGGAGAAAACTTAATTAGTGGTGAAAGAGACCGTTTTCTTTCACCAAGGGACATGTGTAAAGGTGATTTTGTATAATCAGTGTGCAAATCCTGAGTGTCCAAAAAGTTAAGCATATCATCTGTTTGCATGTTTTGAGGAATAAGGCTCAATTCTGGTTTGTGCCTTTCAGGTGTTTCAGAATTAGAGAGATAAGTTTCTTCCCCTTTCTTGGTAAGAGATTTTTTCAGAGCCTCATATCTACTATAAATAGCTTGTAAACTGGAGTCTGATTTTGGAGGCATCTGTCTTTCTCCCACATCTTCTGGGAAAATGCCACCGTGCACTGGGCTAATTAGTTCCTGTTTAAAATTGGCCTCTGTACTACTGGAGCTATTAAGACTTAGGTGACCAACTTCTTCTGGAAGCGTTTCATGTAATATACTACAGTCAATATCCTTAAAACTGCTGGAACTAATTCCACTTGATATTTGAAAAGAGTTCCATAATATACTTTTATGCCTAGAAGGCATATCAGAGTAGTCTGATATTTTAATATACTCACCACCTTCATTCCTACCTATCATGTCTCTCCTATTGCTTACAGCAGGGGAGAATGTCTCTGTTTGGTGAGTTTCTAGAAGCCTGTTCTGTAAAGTCACACACTCCAAATCTTGCTTGCAAAAGGTTTTCTTATTTAACATATCTGACTGATATTGTGTTGTTGATTCACCTATGTGACTGGTCACCAGATGTTTCTGAGGCACACACTTGAGATAATCTGAAACAACTTTTTCTTCAGGCAAATAAGAATGACTATAATCAGATGCAGAGGTTGTTGAGAAATAACTGGCCATGCTAAATTCACTTTGATTATGCACAGGTAAGGATTCTGGCAAACCTTCTTTATGTTCAGTATCCATCTGAATTGGTTCTGTACTTCGGTTATCTTCCATTTCAACAGCTTTTCTCCATGAGCTCCTAATATCACTGACTAATTAAATAAAGGGGAAAACACAATTTACTAATACTCCCAAACATAGCATGTAATTAAGCATTTCATTTTTAGTGGTCAAGATAAAACTACTAAGTATATGTCCCATAGATATAGTGGATAGATGACAGCGTTCCACAACTTAGCAAAGTCCAAAACATCAAAGGACTCCATCTCCAACTGATTACTCACAAATACTGGGTTGGCCAAAAAATTCATTTATTTTTCCATATGACTGCTCTAGTAGTGTAGTTGTCTTTAACTTCCTTCAAAGCAATTTTATGAGACTGTATTGTGACAACTGTCATAGCAGCATATATCTAAAAAAGCTTAAGAAAATCAGTGAATATCTGTGTAGCCATTTTAACGTTGAAGATGGAAGAATATATGCAACATTTTTGACTTATTATGCTTTATTACTTCAAGAAAGGTAAAAACATGCCCTGGCTGGTGTGGCTCAGTGGATTGAATGCCAGCCTGTGAATCAAAGGATCACCAGTTCGCTTCCCAGTCTAGGGCACACACCTGGGCTGCAAGGCCCATCCCTGGTGAGGGGCGCATGACAGGCAACCACACATAGATGTTTCTCTCCCTCTTTTTTTCCCTCTCCTCCCTTTTCTAAAACAAATAATTTCTTTAAAAAAAAAAGAAAGGTAAAAACACAACTGAAATGCAAAAAAAGATTTGTGCAGTGTATGGAGTAGGTACTGTGACTGATCGGACATGTCAAAAGTGGTTTGCAAAGTTTCTTGGTACTATTGACATTTTGGCCAAATAATTCTTTGCTGGAGGTCTCACTGCAAGATGTTTAGCAGCACCCATAGCCTCTACCCACTAGAAGCCTATAGCAGGGGATAGCCAAGATACTCAAAATATCCAAATCAATAATGCTATTGATGAAAATGAAAAATGTGTCATTTATTTTATGAAAAAAAACTAAACAGACTTTTTGGCCAACCCAATAACAAAGCTCTTCCTGCAATGTGCACATACTTTCATACAGCACATACAAATATATGTATTAAAAAAACATTTGGTCCTGACTGGTGTGGCTCAGGGGGTTGGGCAGCGTCCTGCAAACCAAAATGTGCCTGGTTTGATTCCTGGTCAGGGCACAAGCTTGGGTCGAAGGCCAGGTGTCTGGGTAGGGGCATGCGAGAAGCTAGGCAACCTGATCAGTGTTTCTCTCATGTATGGATGTCTCACTCTCCCTCTCCCTTTCTCCCTTCCTCCTTCCCTTCTCCTCTCTCTAAAAAAATTAATGAAGAAAATCTTGTTTAAAAAAATTATATTGCCATGGTTGGTGTGGCTCAGTGGAAATGAGCACCAGCCTGCATACCAAAGGGTCACAGGTTCGATTCCCAGTCTAGGATACATGCCTAGGTTACTGGACAGGTCCCCAATAGGTAGCACAAGAGGCAACCACACATCGATGTTTCTCTCCCTCTCTTTCTCCCTTCCTTCCCCTCTTTAAAAATAAATAAATTAATTAAAAAAAAAAAAAAAAAAAAAGCACTGGCTGGTGTAGCTCAGTGGATTGAGTGCCAGCCTGAGAACTCAAAGGTTGCTGGTTCAATTCCCAGTCAGTGTATATGCCTGGGTTATGGGCCAGGTCCCCAGTTAGGGGCATGGGAGAAGCAACCTATTGATGTATCTCTCACACTTCAATGTTTCTCTCCCTCTCGTTCTCTGTCCCTTCCCCTCTCTCTAAAAATAAATAAATAAGATCTTTTAAAAAAAGATATTTTGGCCAGGGCTCAGCAAACTATTTCTATAAAGGACCAGATAGTAATATTTTACACTTTGCATGCCATTAGGTCTGTGGCAACTATTCACCTTTACCATTATAGCATAAAGGAATGAAAGTATCTATAAACAACATGTTGACAAATGAGCAAGGTTATGTTCACTACAACTTTATTTACAAAAAGACAAAGGGCAGGCCATATTTGGTTCATAGGTTGCCATTTGCTAACAATCATCAGGCTGTGGCTAGGTTCCACCTGAATTAAATCAATTTAAATTGATTATATCATTTCTAGCAGCAAAATGGAAATTATATTTAATCACTCAGCCAGGACTATATGCCTACCTAAAGACAGTATCAGAACTTTACCTATACAAATTATAGATTATAAGAAAAAAGTACTGAGCATTCTGGCTAGCTTAGGAGGGGTAGAAAAGATCTCTGAACACACAGATTTTGGCTGCTGTGGCTGATTATTAACTGAGAGATCACAGCCTCTATAACGCTACAAATGTTGATCACAGATCAGATGTAGAGGCAGAGAATTTTTTTAAAGTGATCAACTAAAATATTTTCCAGGAAAAAGCTAGTAAGACAAAAAAACACAACTGTACACTGTCAGGGCAAAATAATACTGCTGAAGAGGACTGCCAAAGAAGTGAGAGTACCCCCATATAATATTTCAATAAAGGTCCCTTATATCAAAACAAATAAAGAGACTTTGCCACTAAACTTGAAGATATAAAAAGAGTTTTAAAGCAAGCTTCCAGAAGATTTATCAGACCATGGTTCTAATAATAGTAATGTCTAAGAAAGAAAACAAGTGATAGAAAGCATTATTAACTTACTCAGCTTTTCTGGAGTTCGGGGAATTTGATTCCTTGTTAAGAATGGGTTAGAAACTAAAGAGTCAATTAGTTCCTCTAATTTTACTTCTTTTCCCATAGAGGGCTGTGGTGAATCAGATAAAACTGTCCTTGCAACCTAAAACAGGAAAGAAAAAGTAAAGCAAAAATTACTCAGAAATTAAGCCCACTGGTATAATGCAACAAAAGCCCTGATAATAACAGAAAGCACTTCCCGGTCAGCAACCCAGTTCTTTGCAGATGACACAAAAATAAGCTCAACAGTGTATCTCCCAGATACTCACAGACTAGGCACAATCCTTTAAGGTGAAATCAAACACAAAACTGTTTCCTTCCTTATCTTAAATGGATATCCCATCACAAAGTAAGAATCATTATACTTAGGAAGATTTGGAGTTCTGACTACATAGTGACCTAAAACTAAACTATCTGCCACACCACTGAGCTTCACAACTCTGTATCTGCTAAAATGACTGGTTTCAAAGTAAGCAGATTCTTAATTATACACCATTTGGACAGTAACACTTCTATTAAAAAGAATACATTCTGACAACATATTTCTTTGCCAGAAACCTTATTATCAAATACAAATTAGTGAATAAGGCATAGATACACTCTAAAATAGAGAAAATAAAGTTTAGAATACAAAAATAGCACTCCATATTAACTAAAAGTGAATAAAACAAGAAAAAAAACAAAATATGCAAATTAAAATATCTACCCCTAGAAATCCCTAAAAAATAAATTTACAACAACCATAATCAAATTGACCTACATTTACCCTCCCCCATGAAAACAGATGGCTTTTTGGAACTCAAACACTAAATATTCCTTGTCACAAACACTATTAAATAAGATTCATTTCACTTTATTTTCAGAGCTTTATGAGATTTTAGGACTCTCCTCTTTCATCCCATCCCTTTCTACTACTACTATAAATTCTTTTAACCAAAAAACGTGCCTTTCCTTCCATATCAAGAAAGAAAAAAAAAAAAAAAAAAAAACTGCCCATCCTTTCTTTAGTGACCAAATAACAAAGAAAACAATCTAACTTCAGAGATTTAAAAATATTTAGAGCCCTGTCTGTGGTGTGACTCAGTGGATTAAGCACCAGGCCCTGAACTGAAAGGTTGCTGGTTCAATTCCCAGTCAAGGCATAGGCCTAGGTTGTGGGCCAGGTTCCGAGTTGTGGGCATGCAAAAGGCAAATGATCAATGTTTCTCTCCCACACTAATATTTCTCTTACTCTCTTTCTCTCTCCCTTCCCCTCTCTCTAAGAGTAAATAAATAAAATCTTCTACAACATTTAACAACCATAAAACTGCTCCAATCTCCTCATGTTACAAACAAGAAAAATGTCTAACATCCAGGTCTCTTATTTGAATAATATTCATTTACTTTGATCAGAATTGAGATAAAGGAGGGAACTCCAATACCCGAAGCAATACGTACTAAGCCAAATTTTTCTTTCAGTCTGTCAGGAGTAGAGTAGCTAAGGGACATTGTGGGAAACTAATAAAAATAAAATTAGAGAAGGGCTTGAGCATTTAATTTGTATAAACTGAATTCTGTAACAGTACTGAGCAGTAGTGGCAGTACATGGTCACTTGCCAATAAAAAGTAGAACAGCATTAGGAAAACCTAGATCAAAACCAATGATGCACTTAATTATCTTTTACATACTTAGAAAGCAGGAAAAAATCCTTCACTCAGTGATAATATGATATTGCAATCTTTGTTCTAATATTCAAAAAAAGAGGATGCTCAGCTAAGCAACAGACAATACTCATGGAGTATTTTAATAGAGTATAACAATTGGGTATACTTACCCAACAACTGAGATATAATGGTTAACTCAAAAAATATCATACATGCATTATTTTTATAGCTTTGGATATTTATAGGATGGGACATGAATTCTAAACCGTGGATGTAATCTTAACTGAATAAATTTATATTTCTACTGAAATATTTCTACTTTTGGGGAGCACCATTTTTGCTTTAACCATAATTTTGATTATCTGTGACCTCCTTTACCAAATTTCCCCCAGTAAATCAATAATTTACTGTATTTCCATTTTAATCACAAAGCTATAGAGAACATAATACACATTTTAATATACTTGTTACAATCTTTTTCTAACCTCTTCTGCCAGATGATCTTGTTCTTTTTGGAATGGATCAATTTTTTTAACAGGCAGAGGCTCTCCAAATGCACTGCTCTCTGTATTCTTTGCAACGTATGATGATGGAACATCTTCCCCTTCATACTCTGGTGTTTTCTTAGAAATCAATTCATTTTTTTCACTAGATGTTCTCATCTTCATGTCCTGAAAAAAATAGACAAATAATGTTAAAACCTTAATAATCATGCCTGACTTTCATTAGAGGTTCTTGAGTTATCATGAATCTATAAAAGTTTATTAACATTACTGTGAAATCATATGTCCAGTGGTACAATTAAATCATTCCAATATTCTCATTTAGAAGCAACAGGGACTGTGTGAATAGAAAGAGTATATAATGTGCAAATACTGGGAAATGTAAAAATAAAATTTTAATTTAATTGGGTTATCAACAAAAATAAATATTTTATCATAAATTAGTATGATCAGAATTAATGAAAAATTGTTTTTAAATATACCTTTTCAAATACTGTAACACTTTTTCTATCTGATGATGAAACTGGCTGCAACAGGAAAGAAGCAGGACTAAAAGGAAAAAAGGTAACAAATCCACGTTAGGAGGAGGAATGAGTTCCATTCACTTTATGTATCTGAATATTCTAAAAAAAACCTGTCTGCCCCGTATCTGTCCGTTACGATTTCACTCAATTCGTCCCGGTCATCAAAAGGCAGTTTACTATAGGGAGGTACAGTGACAATTAGAGCAGTACTCTAGCCCAATTTGTGTATCAGCCTCCCAGATTATGAATATTTATCTTACCTGCTATATATTTTAAGTCAACAGCATTTTTTTACAAGAGTTAAATGACTAGATGAACACTCAAAAACTTGAGTATGGGGCAAGAACAAATAGAAAATTCAATTAATTAGAATAGCATTATTACAATGTCCTCAGTCTTCACATCACAGAATTTCATTGTAGCAGAGACTTTCCTTTAACACTCTCTTGATATTCCATGTCTAAAATCAGTATCTGTTATGCTGAATTTTGCTCTACAGCAAATACATTACACTTACAATACAGTTATTCAATTTCAATTTGCTGCATTCTATACATAGTATTCCTTAATCTCTTAGATTCTCTTACCCCTCAAATAAACATAAAAAATTAATGCACCTTTTTATTATAATTATAAAATAAGTCATTAAATTTCTGAACCTTTAAAGCAATGATAACTTTAACTATTTATCTTCATTTTGAAAAAACATTTCAAATTCAATCATGGACTAGGTTTGCTTGTGGTCAAAAGTTCTTCTACTCTAGGTTAAATGAAAGGCAGGATTACCAGACATCACTTTTCAACATCAACCATGTCACTGCTTTACTTTCTGTTCATAGCCAGAAGTATAAAAACGGCTTTGCAAATATTTTGTAAAATAGCAAATATGCTTTTTTCAAACTTTTTCAAATATGCCCTTCTTGGAATTATCTACCTTCCAAACAATTCAAAATCACTGAAATTGCTCAAGCTTCAGCTTCACCTTGACCTCAACAGGATATAATCTAAATAGCAAATACAAAAAATTAACTATCTAATGCAATTGTATCTTAATTTAAAAAAAAAAAAAAAAACTCAACATTAAAATGATCAGAAGCCCTGTGAAGCAGAGCCAGCAATCTATGCACCAAGGCAACTAAGATGCCATCACAAGAGGGTGAAGCTCCTTGAAGAAAAGACTACATCTTTACAAAGGCTATTACCAGGAGCTAACACAGTAGCTGGTACTTGGTAGTACAGTACATATGTGTAACTGATAGACAGACTGACTAATCATCGATGAATAAATGTCACTTGAGGATGAGGTTCTACAAATGCCATCAAATTTTTCTATTTCAATCATTCATGCAGAGCCTCATAATAGAGAAAAATGGAAATCTATTCTGTATCTTCTCTATCATTTCTGAATCTAAACATGCAATTAACACTGATATCTCAATCTAACACAACTTTGAAGCAGTCCTGGCTCAGTACTTACTCTCTACTTGCCATGCTAAAACTGAGGCCCATGAAATTCTAGCACTGTAACAGATCAAAAGGGTGTTGCGACAGCATGGATGGAATTGGAGAGCATTATGCTAAGTGAAATAAGCCAGGTGGTGAGGGACAAATACCATATGATCTCACCTTTAACTGGAACGTAATCAACAAAAGAAAAAAGCAAACAAAATATAACCAGAGACATTGAAATTAAGAACAATCTAACAATAGCCAGGGGGGAGGGGACTGTGGGGAGAAGGGTTTTCAGGAACTACTATAAAGGACACATGGACAAAAACCAAGGGGGAGGGTAGAAGGGAGGGAGGTGGGTTTGGTTGGGGTGGGGGGCAGTGGTGGGGGGGTAAATGCAGACAACTGTAATTGAACAACACTAAAATAATTTAAATTTTAAAAAAAAGAGTGTTGATCACACTGTAGGAATTTATCCTAAGGAAAGAGCACTTCCAAAAGGGAAAAAAAAATATGGCACGCTTTTTATAGTAGTAAAAATTTTTGAGAATGTAAGTCTAAAAATAATAAAATGTTACAAAGCCATTATAAGTGAAAATTAGTAATATAATGTTAAATAAACATACATACGTGCTAAAAAAAACCCTGCATTTATGCTAAAATTTTGTGCTTTAGAATACAAGACCATATGCATGCTTTGATTAGAACTAAATTTATGATTGTAAGGAAAGCCTAAAAAAAGAACTTGAAATAATGTGACAAGTGATTTCTTAGAAATTTTAGCTATTACGTTTTCATTTTTATTTGCTCTCATTACAATATCTCTAAAATTAACAGAAATAATAAACAGAATTATAAGAAAAGAAAGCTATAATATTGGAATTCATAGAATTCAAGTTCCTTGAGGTTTTTTTATCTTTACCTGAAGACATTTTTCCATTGCTTTTAGCAAAAGAGGAAGGGAAAGGATGAGAGAGAAACAAACACCAATGTGAGAAACATCAATCGGCTGCCTCCATGCCTCCCATGCTTTCCCCGACTGAGGATCGAACCCACAACCTTTGGGTCTACAGGACAACACACCAATCCAACTGAGCCACACTAGCCAGAGTACGGAATTCAATTTCTAAGACTAAGGATGTTTAGTTGACAGTCATGCAAGATTACACTGCCCCATCTTTGAAAAACAGTAAAGAAGAAACTGTAGAGGTTAAAAGTCTAAAAAGAATTGCATCAACACCACTAGAAATATCATAAAACCCTCCCTTCCAAACACCAGTGCTAAGAAAGTTAGTGTCCACAGAGTACAGCAAAGGCATCATCCATCAGTCACTGAATTCTGGTTTTAAGTATGGTGAAGCCTCCATCAGATCACTGAACAAAACCAGCCATGAGATTTAGGGAGAACACTCTATTTTAGTACCTGTGAATGACAACTCCTTGCCAAAGAGCTAATAACACACTTATTCTAAAAACTACATTCGTTTCAGATTTTTAATTGAACAGTTGTATTGACCATATCCACATCTTAATTTCCCAGTCAACTACATTGACTGGGTATTGATAAAATACCAATAAAATATTTAGTGTAATAGCTGAATTACATGCAAAAAAAGTTATTACTTTAAGAACAGTCTACCCACATTACACATTATTAATTAAATGTTTTATTACAAAATATTATTTATAGTAAAGAATTCTGAGGAACAAGTGTATTTCCACATCCCAATAACAATACTATCTTCTGCTATCAAGCAGTAATATTTTTTTATATCCCATTAAGCATTTATCCCTCATCACCAAAAGCCTTCCCCTACCTCCTTTCAAAATCCCAACCTATAATTAAAGTATCTAAAGATAACTAGAAGATCCAGGTACTTGGAAGAGGATAAATGTGGAAATCAAAATATATTTAATACAATTTCTTTTTCCCATATTAAGAGAATTGATTTGAATTAAATTAGGGGTAGGGAGGCTATGTCTGGCTCCTGCAGAGTTCTGATAGTACATCCTAGTACAAAATTCTACTTTGGAAAGAATCTTGAGGTTCAATGGAGTTCATAAATAAAATCTGACTTACGAACTAATCAACTAATTCCATCAACCTTTAGTTCAGGGAGAGAGAGACTTTAATCAAAATATTTAATGTGCTCTCCCATGGGAAGATAAACCAAAAACATGATTAAAACTGGGAAGCACAACTCCTCCCCACTGGCATGCTTTAAGAACAATTGTAATAAGGGGGTAAAGCGCGCAAGCCCAACAAGTTTACTGTTTCTTCAATAAAAGGTCTTCACAGAGAATTTCATTATGTTTCTTTATGTACTCAAAATCAACATCACACCCAGACCTAAGAATAAAAATACAATTCTTCCACAAGTATTCCTGACCTCCTGTGAACCAGAATATCACTGCAGAAGAAACTACCAACAGTTCAGTGTCATATACAGTAGTATCCCCACCTTATCCACAGGGGATGCAAAGACCCCCAGTGGATGCCTGAAACTACAGATAGACCTGAACCCTGTACATACTATGTTTTATATACAAGGTATATTTTATTTATATATATTATGCACATACATACACACACACACATATCTTTTCACTTAAAGGAAGCACATGACAGCATCCACATATCCAAATTGCCAATATCACTATTCTTGCACTTTGGGGCCATTATTAAGTAAAAATAAGGGTCATTTGAATACAAGAACTGTGATACCATAACAGCTGATATCCAAGACAGCTACCAAAGGCTGAGCAGCATATACAGAATGAATACACTGGATGAAGGGCCAATTCACATCCCAGGAGAGACAGAGCAGAATAACCCTAGATTTCATCTCACTACTCAAAATGGCAAACAATTTTAAATTATGAATTATTTATTTCTGGAATTTTCCATTTGATATTTTTGGAACATTATTGCAGGTAACTGAAACTGCCAATAAGGGGGAACTACTGTATAAGTTTGACCCTTGTTATGGTGTTTCAATTTACTAAGTAAATTGTATAATTTAGAGTATAATAAAGAGGGCTTCAATTCATTTGAAATTTATAATTTCCTTTTAAAATTTTCCTAAGAATTGTTGTTTCCATATCTGTGTCTCATCTATGGGGCAACCTGAACTGAAAAACACCTATTTAGAGCAAAGGGTAATCAGAAAAAATATAAATAATAAAAAATATGTTTAGTATATCTGTATTTGATTGCTACTTAACAATGCTTGATTTTGATAAAAAAAAACTATATTCCCTAAGTGGATTACATATATTTAACTCAAAGACTTTTGCTTATATAATACAGCATCAGTTTCAAGAGCCAAAATGGGATAACAGAGAAAACAGGCAATAAAGAAAATAAGAACACTTCTGAAGGAAGTTATAACAAATTAAATAGGTTCCATTTTTTCACATGTTAAAACTCTAGGATTTGATTGAATCAGGAGGCTTTCATTTTTTATAAAGAATGGAACTCATTTTATCAAATAACAAGCAAAAACCCCAATGTATAATACAGATAAAAGACCAAGCTGCTCAGGTTGAAGTGGAAAAGGATGGACTGCTACCAGGCTGAATTAAGTTCAATCCACAGAACCAGAGGACACTGCAGACAGAATACAGGCCAAAAACTACCAAGTACATAATCTCAAAGGTCCCTACTCTTGGATTTAGTCAATAGCTACAAGTGGTTTCAAATAAACTTACAGACACAATAAGACAAAAATCCCCAAACTTGTATTAGAAGATTTCCATATGTTTTTTCTTCAAAAATTAGATGATTCCCATGAATCCCAACATTTTGACATAGAAAAGAAGGGAAAAAAATGGCCATGTATCAGAAATGCTGACTTCCCTGAAAATGTAGATGTGCAGTGGAAAAATACTGTCTGATTCAGAGAAGAAAATTATGGACTATTCCACAGTAGAGAAGCATGGAAACTGGCTAAAGATGGGACTAAAAACAATAAAGAGAAAAAAATCAATATGAAAACCAGTTTTGTTTTACCTGTTAGTTAAATCACATACAGTTTCCAATACACTACTGGCTCTTCTGCAATCATTTTCCTGGTTTTGCTGCTTAGGTGTATCTAAAGGAATAGAAAAATTAATTACTCTTTAATTATGTTTTTATATTCTAATAGTCAGGGATCTCTTGAAGGTCTACAACTTCTAAAAGTAGAAAACACAAAAACAAAAATAATATGAATGCTAATAGGAAAAGATAATTATTCAATGGTTATTCAATTATTCAATGGTTAAGGATAGTAACAATGAATACCTATTAATGGCCTTTCTTAAAAGATTTATAGTTCATACTGTTTCCAAACATGACAGTCCACATTTCTCCAGCATTATATAGCCATGCTTCACGTTTAAGTACACAGATATGCAATTACCATATAAACCAGCAAAACCAAAAAGATAATAGTTCTTGGCATATTCCAGCCCACCATCTACGATATTAGTCAACCTAGATACTTATTCTTCAACATATTATTGAAGAACTATGTGCCACTACTGTATTAACAAGGGAGGAAAGATGGAGACCTGTCTACAAGGAGTTAGTGTAGAAAAAACTACTGGTAACACCCTGGCTGTTGTGGTTCAGTGGATTGAGCACCAGCCTGCGAGTCAAAGGGTCACCAGTTCCATTCTCAGTCAGGGCACATGCCTGGGTTGCAGGCAAAGTCCCTGGTAGGGGATGTGTGACAAGCAACCACACACTGATGTTTCTCTCCCTCTCTTTCTCCCTCCCTTCCCTCTCTCTAAAAATAAATAATTAAAATCTTAAAAAAATAAAAGACTATTGGTGAGTACATAATTGTGGTATATTGCTATACTATTATAACATTGGTATATACAGAATGCAATGAGGCAGGAAAGCATCTGACCCAGACTAGGGAAACATGAAGAAGGCATGCAAGTATTAGGAGAATAAGAAACAAGTCTGGTATATGCAGAAGCATACAGTATCATGCTAGTGTAAGCATGGTATGAAATGAAACTGATGAGGAAAGTCACTGCTAGGTTACATAGGATAATAATCCAGGGGCTCCTCTTTTTTCAACATGTGAGCTTCTGAAAGACCATTTATACATGTGTCCAAAGTATCACTATATAAGAAGCCAACATACACTATATAAAGTTTTCCTTTTAATCCATCATAATGGTATGCTAACTTATAACATTTTGAATACTATGCTTTTGCTGCTATTAATTATCATGGCATTGCTGAGATTTAGAAAATATTCCAAAAATATTCCAATAAATACGAATGTATCACAAACTTAGTAGACAACCATAAACTAAAATGATTATGTACCAACTATAAACACCATCTTATGGTGATGGGAAGAGTTGACACATATGTGTCCTGGTGCATAAAAAAGTATATAAGGTAGAAGTTGCTAAGTAAAAAGGCACCCAGAGCTTTTTCTTTCTTTCTTTCCTGAAAGGTAACAGGTGATAGGAGGGTGAATACACTGACATGTATTATACTTAGAGATGAAAAGGATCATATTTACACTACAGAAAGACCACTGAGAGCCACTGTAATATGGAATAGAACACTGGAGGCAGAGTAGTGCTAGTCAGAACACAACTATAGGCAACAAATGACAAAAACTAACCTACAGCCCTTAAGATGTGAGATAGCAAAGGAGGGGACAGATATAATAGGGAATCAAGGGGGAAAAACAAAACTGAACTCACCACTACAAAGCAAACCAAGATGAAACAGACACTGACTCCTACCACAAATACACTACAACTTCTAAATAAAATGTAAGGGGAAAAAAGGAATGTCCTGAAGAAAAACAAAAATCATCACATGCCAGCACCAAAGACAAAAAGCATGAATGGCATGGTATGCTCACACTGAGAAACAAAGGCTCAATGAGGCAGGCTCCAGGGAGGGGCTGACCACTGGAGACTTTAAAGCCTACTTGGTAACAAGAAACATCATCTCAGGTCACTCAGGCTGGGTGGGATCTGAAAGAGTGCCATAAGGCAGCACACTGTAAAGGCTGCTCAGCCCCTAAAAAGGGGATTATAAAAATTCTGCCAACTGGAACAGGGCAATATCAGAGAAGCTTGTTGTCCATCTGGAGTCCCGGAAGAGTGGGGTAGGGAAGAGGAAGGGAAAGAAGGAAGGAAATTTAAAACCTAGCCTACTCAAAAGGATGTGGGACATCCAAACATATTGGCTACTTATAGGAATCCCAAACTGAAGGCACTAACTGGTCTAGCTCAAAGAAAACACCTGGGACCCTTAGCCACCCTGAAGAGAGCCTTCTACAATTCAGGTCCCACGTGGCTCCTCCAGAGGCGGGGAGACCCACTGATACAGAGATAATAATCCATAGGAAGAAAACTACCATTAAAATTAGCAGGCTGAGAATACGGGAGTAGAAGTACCTGAAACACAGAGATAACAAAAACTGACAAAGATAAAATCAGTACTTTTTAAAATTTTTATTTACTGATTTGAGAGAAAGGGAGGGAGAGAGAGAGAATGAGAGAGAAACATCAATTTGTTGTTCCACCTATTCATGCATTAATTGGTTGATTTCCTGTATGCGTCCAGACCGGACATTAAACCCTCAACCTTGGTGTATCAGGACACTGCTCTAACCAACTGAACTACCTGAGCAGGGCAAAATCAGTGTATTTTAAATGACCAGGAAAAAAAGAAAGGAGCCATAATAAAATACAATGACACCATCAAAAACAGGCAGTTTGGGCGAAAAAAGGAAATGGAAAGTACACTCATGAAAACTAAATACTAAACAGATCAAAAAGAAAATTAAACCTGACTAAAGAGATATCGCAATTTCTGAACCATAAGAGATATCCAAAATACCCACAATGCAATGCAGAGTTACAAAGAGGTTACATTAAGATATATGAAGGACAGACTTCTGGCCAAGATGGAGGCATATATAGATGTAGACACACTGTGCCTTCTTGCACAACCATAAGAAGGACAACAACAAATTTAGAAACAAAAAACAACCACAACTGAAAAAAAAATCAAACTATGGAAGTCCAACTACCAAGGAACTAAAGAAGAAACATTCACCCAGACCGGTAGGAGGGGCAGAGATGGACAGCCGGGCAGAGAGGACTTGTGGCAAGGCAGTGGCTTGCAGACTCGGCAGTCTGGCAGACTCAGCAGTCCCATGTTTGCATGCAGATAAACCAGGAGGAACAACTGGGGAGCAAGACAGACTGTGCAACCCAGGGTTCTAGCATGAGGAAATAAAGCCTCAAAACCTCTGACTAAAAAAAACAGTGAGGGTTGAGGCGGCAGGAGAAACTCCCAGCCTCACAGGGGAATTCGTTGGAGAGACCCACAGGGTCCCAGAACATACACAAAGCCACCCACCTGGGAATCAGGACCAGAAGAGCCAAATTTGCTTATGGGTAGCAGCAGAAGTGACTGAAAGCCAGCAGAGCAATGAACAAGCAGCACTGTTCCCTCTTGGATCCCTCTCCCACACACAGCCACAACACAGCCAGGTGGATTGTCCTGCCCTGGCAAACACCTAAGGCCCCTCACTAAATAACAGGTGCACTGAGGCCAAAAAATGGCCCAAATAAAAGAACAGATCAAAGCTCCAGAAAAAAATACAACTAAGCAACAAAGAGATAGCCAACCTATCTGCTGCACAGTTCAAAACACTGAAAATCAGGATGCTCACAGAATTGGTTGAGAATGGTCACAAAATAGAGGAATAAATGAAGCCTATGAAAAGTGAAATAAAGGAAAATATATAGGGGACCAAGAGTGACAAGAAGGAAACCAGGACTAAAATCGATGATTTAGACCAGAGGGAAGAAATAAACATTCAACCAGAACAGAATGAAGAAACAAGAATTCAAAAATATAAAAAGAGGCTCAGGAACCTCCGTGACAACTTTAAATGTTCCAACATCTGAATCATAGGGGTGCCAGAAGGAGAAGAGGAAGAGCACATCATAATTATATTACCCAAGATTAAAGATAAGGAGAGAATCTTAAAAGCAGCAAGAGAAAAGGAGACAGTTACCTACAAAGGAGTTTCCAGAGGACTATCAGCTGATTTCTCAAAAGAAACCCTGCAGGAAAGAAATGGCTGGGAAGAAGTATTCCAAGTCATGAAAAGCAAGGACCTACATCCAAGAATACTCTATCCAGCAAAGCTATCATTTAGAATGGAAGGGCAGATAAAGTGTTTCCCAGATAAGGTCAAGTTAAAGGAGTTAATCATCACCAAATCCTCATTATATGAAATGGAAAGGGACTTATCTAAGAAAAAGATGATCAAAAATATGAACAGTAAAATGACAACAAACTCACAACTATTAACAAACAAACCTAAAAAAATACAAAAACAAAAACAAACTAAGCAACCAACTAGTACAGGAACAGAATCAAAGAAATGGAGATCACATGAAGGGTTATCAGTGGGGGAATGCGAGTGGGAGAGAAGAGGAAAAGGTACAGGGAATAAGTAGCATAAATGGTAGGTAGAAAATAGACAGAGGAAGGTTAAGAATAGTATAAGAAATGGAGAAGCCAAAGAACTTACATGTACAACCCATAGACATGAACTAAAGGCAGGGAATGCAGGTGGGAGGTGCTATGCAAGGTGGAAGGGAATAAAGGGGGAGAAATGGGACAACTGTAATAGCATAATCAATAAAATATATTTTAAAAAAGATATATGAAGGACAGAATTAGAAGTCCCAGCAATAGGACTTACAAAAGGAAAGGCTCAAAGAATGAAAGGAGCAATATTAGAAGGATATTAGCAAATAAGTTTTCAGAACTACAGATATGAGCCCTCACATTAAGTAAGTATACATAAGTCCCAAACAGGCAAAATACAAATTTACATTTAGACATATCTTAATGAACCTGCATAACACAAAAATAAATAGTCTTAAGGGCAACCATACATCAAAAATTAACTATCTATAAATCAATGGCAATTAGACCAGGATCAAATGTCTCAGAAACAATAGAAGGCAGAAAGCAATGAGATCATATCATCAAAGTCCTAAGGAAAAATAACTGTCTACCTAAAATCCTATATTCATTCCAACTCTCATTCAGGAGTAAGTGAAAATAAAAGACATCTTCCCAGAAAGACTAAGAGATTTTATTTTTAGGCCCAGGCCAGGTAACTCAGTTGGTTAAAGTGTCATCCCAATATGCCAAGGTTAAGAGTTCAATCTCTGGTCAGGGCACATATAAGAATCAACTCATGAACACACAAATAAGTGTAACAGCAAAACAATGTTTCTCTCTCTCTCTCACCAAAATCAATAAATAAAAGATATTTTTTAAAAAAGAAAAACTAAGAGATCTTACTATTTAGGGTACAACACTAAAAGTAAAAGATATACTTCTAGATATACTTCTCAAGAAAAAAGTAGAACAAAAGAAGTAATATGGATCAAAAAAACCTTAGTAAAGTGTTGGTAAATCTAAACACGCAATGACTTAAAAACAATGATTGTTAAAAATTTCTACCAATGTTTAAAAAAAAAAGAGTAGGGGCATTATTCTAGAATAAAAGTTAAGTAGACAAAATCACCCAAATGGAATGAGTGACCCCTCCCTGGATCCTGCTTCAAAAATAAACATTTACAAAGGACATTTCTGGGGATAAGAAAAATCTTATTCATCAACTTTAGAATGGCAGAACAATACCATGTTTCGTTAGGTCCTTACATAAAGTAAAATTATTTTTATAAACATACATCAGAATAGATTCAGGATAGTGGTTACCTCTGCAAATTCAAGAAGAATGGGGACCAGGAAAGGCAGATACCCAAGGGTTAACTGTAGGAGACCCTTCTGCGTGGCGTGGGCCCAGCTCCCATTTGGAGATGCACAGGACCCACACCCACAGATAGGTTCTCTCGTGGGAAATCAGGTTTGCAATATACCTAAGCCGCTTTGAGTCTTGCTTTTGCTGAAACTCCCTTACCCTGGACTGGGATAGCAAGTGCTTATTGTATCTTCCTAAAATCCATGCTAAACCTTGCAAGGACCAGTGTAATTGGTTCAACCACTTTTCTCTTTTTATTTGCTAACATCCTTCTTCTGTGATGTGATTAGGGGCATTGGCTCCTTTGTTGTCTGTAAAAGGTAACCACCTATAGCAAACCTGTGCGTAGTAAATGAGGACCTTCATGTAATGTGGCAGAGACAAAAAAAAGGCCTGTCATGGTGGAGGCTGCAGGCTTTTGCTCCCCTTGAGAGAAAAGCCATGCTGTCCTTTTTGCTCCACTGGACTCGGTAGTCCATGTGAATGTCTCATTTCATCCATAATGATGCGGACACTGCGGGCCAGTGTCCACATCAGTTAACCACATTTGTATGTTTTTTTAAAAATCTACAGCAAATATTAGACTGGCCAAAAAGTCCATATGGTTTTTTCCGTAAAATAAAAGACACATTTTTCATTTTCATTAATAACTTTATCAATTTAGATATTTTGAGCATGTCAGCTATCACTCATGTGGTAGAACACTGATTGTTCTCAATTAATGTGTCAATTTGATCTCTATCAACTTCAACTGGCCTCCTCAACCATGGAGCATTGTCCAGCGAGAAATCTCCAGCACCAAACTTCACAAACCACTTCTGACATGTTCAGTCAGGCATAGTACCTTCTCCACACACTGCACAAACTTTTTTGCATTTCAGTTGCCTTTTTAGCTTTCTTGAAAAAATAAGCATAATATGTCAAAAACATTGCATATTTTCTTCCATCTTCAATATTAAAATGGCTACACAAAAGTTCACCAGTTTGGTAAGTTGTTTTTTTTTTTTAATTTTTATTTTTTATTTTTAAATATATATAGGGTGTTAAAGTCTGAGTTCAAGTGGCTTAGATGGGTCTTTCTTTTTTATATTTTTTTAAGATCTTATTTATTTTTAGAGAGAGAGAGAGGGAGGGAAACATCATTGTGTGGTTGCTTCTCACATGGCCCTCACTGGGGACTTGGTCCACAACCCAGGCATGTGCCCTGACTGGGAATCGAACCGGTGACCCTTTGGTTCACAGCCAGGGCTCAATCTACTGAGCTACACCACCCAGGGTGGTAAGTTTTTTTAAATACACACCGATATGACACTGTCATGATACAATCTAACAAAATTGTTTTGAATGAAGTTAAAGACAACTAAACTAAGCACTACTAGGGCTATCCAATGGAAAAATGACAAACTTTTTGGCCAACCTAATATTACAAAGATTTGTCAAAAAAGTATTCAGTAAGCAGGTATTTATATTACTCCCTGTACTTTTAAAAATATGCTGAAATTTAGTTTTAAAAACAATTTAAGAGAAAATTACTTCAGGTAAGAAGTAACATATAAAGTGTAAGAGGGAGCAAAAAGTTGTTTCTCTACAGAAAGTATAAAATAATGTTAAGGTCCCTCAGCTTAGGGAAATAAAAGGAATCCTGAAAGTCAAACTGTGCAATGTTGGAGGAGAAGGTTACCACCAAAGAACTTATCTGAACACCTCTAAGAAGTCCAACTGACTTCTTAAGCAGACGCAAATATGCCCTCTGAATGGACAAGAGGACAATTTCATGGTTCACAGGGCCTAAATTAAGTTGGACAAGAGTACAAAAGGCCCTTACCAAGCTAAAGTGAGAACACAGTGCCAACCAAATAGGCCAAGAGCTTTCAAAGTACATCTATCATCAAAAGCAATCTCCTACCTATGGTCTTTTTCCTTCATCAAACCATGCAATCAAAATGTTCTACTTCTCTGCTAGCATCTATTCTTAGCCTTGCTCTGTGGTCTATGGTCTTTCCCCACCAGAATCCTCCCCACATATACCTGACTCCCCATCCAATCACTTATTTCAGTTGTGTTCACCCTTTTCTTCGTAAATCCTGCCATGACTTCTGGTCTGCCTGAACTCAACTATGACCTACACTTATCATCTGTTCCATCTTAGCTGTATTATTCCTACATTTTTTATTCACTTATTCCAATGCCTATCCATATTACATTTACTAAACCTAATCATTTCTTTTACACATTACTGGGCAACTGGGGAAACTGAATATAAAGTGGATATTATAGAGAAAGTAATTTTTAAGTGTGATAATGGTTTGATAGCTGAGGAAACTTAAAGATATAGAATTATAGTTAATATTTTAGGGGTGATATTAGTATGGTAGTCACATAGAGAAATGTCATTTTTATGGGAAAGCATGCTGAAAAACTTAGAGTGAGGCATTTCAATGTCTAGAATATAGTTGGTTTAGCAAAAATACAACTATATACCTTTAAAGCAAATAGGGCAAATATTAAATGTTGAAACAGGTCGTAAGTATTCAGGTAATTACTGTACCATTCTTTCACATTAAAAATGTCTGGGCCTCTACAAAAAAAAACTTGTAAATGAATGCTTAAATATTTTATTTATTTATTTTTAGAGAGAGGGGAAGGGAAGTAGAGAGGGAGAGAAATATCAATGTGTGGTTGCCTCCTGCACACCTCCTACTGGGGACCTGGCCTGCAACCCAGACATGTGCCCTGACTAGGAATCAACCAGCAACCCTTTGGTTCACAGCTCGAGCTCAATCCACT
This sequence comes from Anoura caudifer, assembly GCA_004027475.1. Lineage (NCBI taxonomy): Eukaryota > Metazoa > Chordata > Mammalia > Chiroptera > Phyllostomidae > Anoura > Anoura caudifer. The sequence continues at coordinate 86,126 of PVKU01005616.1, read as the reverse complement.
AAGCTATGCCAGCCAGAACTCAACAAATGTTTATAGCAGTATTACTCATAATAGCCTAATGGTGAAACAACCCAAATTTCCATCAAAGAAAAAACAGATAAAAAAAAATATGGTTTGATCATGCAATACAATGTATTCATAAAAAGTAGTGAAGTATTGATACATGCTACAACCTGGATGAATCTTGAAAACATTGTGCATGCCTGACCAGGTGGCTCAGCTGGTTGGAGCATCATCCCATGCACCAAAAGGTTTTAGGTTCGATCCCCAGTCAGGGCACATACCTAGGTTGTAGGTTCAATCCTAGGTCCAGATGCATATAGGAGCCAACTGATCGATGTTTCTCTCTCACATCAGTGTCTGTGTGCATTTCTCTTTCCCTTCCTCTCTCCCTAAAATCAATAAAACACATCCTCAGGTGAGGATTTAAAAAATAACAACAACAACAACAACAACAACAACAACAACACTGTGTGAAGTGGAAAACTATACAAGTAAGAGAAGGCAACCACAAAAAGCCTCATACTATATGACTCCATTTACACAACATACCCAGAATAAGCAAATGCATAGAGACATGAAGTACATTAGTGGTTGTCAGGACTGGAAGAGGTGGAAACAAGAAGTGACTTTTAATGGATACAGGGTTTCTTTTAAGGTAATGAAAATACTCTGGAACTGGAAAGTGGTAATGGTTGCACAACTTTGTGAATTTAGAATATGCCACTGAAATATACACTTTATAATAGTGAAATGTGCATTTCACCACAACAAAAAAAAACAGGGGAAAAAAAGAATGTAAAGGAAAAGTTACCATAGTGAGAAATATTGATAAAAAGGAGTTTAAAAGAGAAAAAAATAACCAACCTGGAAGTGAAGCAGGGTACTGCAAAAGAATACTTCCTGCATATACTTCTTCTGAGGCAGGATCAAACGAAAGAGGAGACATAGGTGGCAAAAGATCCACAGCCTTAAAACAGAGAATGCAAAATTTTGAAATATACATATTTTACTCACTATCACATAACAATACTAAATTAATCTATGAATGGATGATTCCAGCAAAGACAGAATTATGGTACATATAAATTATCCTATAATTATTTTTAGAACAAGGAGTACAGAATTAGGAACAAGAGAACTACTTTGTCCTTCAGCTATATCTCAAACATAATAGTACCTAACATAAAGAGGAATATATCATTTTTTACATGTATTTAGAAGATTTACAGAAACTAAACATTTGAACTTTAGGCTCAAATGCAAAAATGACAAACACATTGCATTTCTATTCATTAATAACATGATAAATCAAGACACTGTCTTATATTAAACCAATCTCCAAAAAGCAAGTCAATCCCACACAAGAAAATGCTAGAGGAATTCATCACCACCAATCAAACAGTATTACAAGAAATGTTAGAGGGACTTCTTTAACAAGAAGAAAAAGAAGAAAAAATTAAAAATGTGAGTAATAAAATGGCAATAACTACATACCTACCAATAATTACTTTAAATATAAATGGATTAAATGCTCCAATCAAAAGACACAGTGTAGTTAAATGGGTAAGAAAAAAAAGACCCTTACATATGCTGCCCACAAGAGACTCACTTCAGGTTGAAAGACACACACACAGACTGAAAGTAAAGGGATGAAAAAAAGGGAAGCATTTTCATACTTCGTGAAAATAGAAACAAAAAAAAAAGCTGGGGTAGTGATACTTATATCAGACAAAACAGACTTTAAAACAAAAGCTATAACAACAGAAAAGAAGAACCCAGCAATTCCACTTTCTTTGTCCAAAGAAACCCAAAAGTCTAATTCAAAAAAGCATATGCATCCATATATTCATTGCAGCATTATTACAATAGCTAAGATATGGAAGCAACCTAAATGTCCATCAATAGATAAATAGTTAAAGAAATGGCGCATATATACAATGGAATATAACTCAGCTTAAAAAGCAATGAAATCTTGCCATCTGCAACAACATGGATAGACCTAGAGGGTATTGTGCTAGGTGAAAGAAGTCATACAGAGAAAGACAAATGCCAATGATTTCACTTACATGTGGAATATGAAAAACAAAATAAACAAAAATAGAGAACATTTTTAAAATTACCAGACAGGAAGGGGCTAGGGAATGGGTAAACAAGGGAAAGAAATTAAGTACAAATTGGTAGTTACAAATTTTGATTCATTCATACCAGCCGGCTATTGTTGTGTTGGCTGTTGTCATTTTTTTATATGACAGTCTAAGGGAAAAGAGGTCAGTGCCCCCAAGTAAATAGTCAGGTATTTGCATGTTTTAAAAATTCTTGTGGCACACCAGCTGAAAATCACTGCCATAGAAATACAGTCAATAATATTGTAATAACTATATACAGTATCAAATGGGTACTAGATTTATCGGGTGATCACCTCGTAAGTTATATAAATGTCTAAACACTATGTTGTACACCTGAAACTAATGTAATGTTATATGTCAACTGTAACTGAAAACTAAAAATATTTTTTAAAAAAGAAGGCAAAAAGCAAGTCTATATTACTTACTGGAGTCCAACCTTTAATTAGACTGAAAGGAGACAGACCAAGAAATTCTTCCCACTTTTTATGCCATTCTCCTTGTTTTTCAGTAATAGAATGTGTTATAGTTGTAAGATCTTCTTTTAATTTGTGCCTATAATAGCATTAAAATAACTTTATTCAAAAGATGAATACACAAAAGTATTGAGTAAACTTTAAGAAGTTTATAAAAAAAGGAAATAAAACTGAAAGTTCAACCAATGCAGCACATATAAATTGAATAAACTCTCACAATAAATACTGAGAACCTAAAATGCTTTTTTTCCTTTTAAGACCAGAAAGCAACCATACATCTATTGCTCCATTTATCTTTAAAGTATAATTTTTTCCTGGTTATGAAATCGAGTCGATATTCTATTCCCACTCCCTATCCATTCCTAAAGGCAAGCCTGTCCTTCTCGGTCACTTCATGAATAAAAAACTTGTCTGAGCCCTGATTTTATTAGTAGGCCCCACAAAAGAAAAGGTATAGAAAAGCTGAAATTATTTCATAAAGAATTATCACTCAGGGCAAATAATATATTCCAGACAAAAAGAAAACTACATTAATTTTCCTTTCTACTTCATGTCCCTCTCTGAGAGTTGATGACAAAAGGTTTTTGACCACTAGTAAACTTTTCACACTAATTTGTCAAAGCAAGAGTTGTTAACAAAACAAGTTGTACTGAGAACTTTTAAAACCATCCTAACTCCTCACCCAATAAAATAACAGAGAATCTTACTAGTACCTTACATGCTTCAGATCCAATAACCTTTGTCTCTGAAATTTGGTCTCTTTTTCAAGGAAGTGAAGGTCGATAGTCAGTCTTGCTTGGTCAGCCTGACAACATTCATATTTCATTACTTTCAAGACTTCATTTAATAACCGAATAACTGTTAATAGGTTCAATTTCCCATCCTCATAAACATTTCCTATGTGCAACTAAGGATTCAGAAGAAAAAAAATAAAGTGGTGAACCATAAGTTCTTAAGATAGTAAAGTGCTATATAAATATATTTATATGTTTTACTATTATATAAAAAGGTTACCTTAAAGAATGAAAAAGTTAGATTTCTATCCCCACCCCCCAAATAACACTATGTAAATAATTTGGGTCCAAAGAAAACTGTTGTGGAAGAATTAACAGGCCATGCTTCATTTTTTGTTATGTAAAGTTGAAAACTAGTGCCCATCTGTGAACAAAGAGGTCACCGGTTTGATTTCCAGCCAGGGCACATGCCTGGATTGCTAGCCAGGTCCCTAGTTGGGGGTGTGTGAGGCAACCAATCTATTTATGTCTTACACATAGATATCTCTTTCCCTCTTGTTCCCTTCCTTCCATCTCTCTAAAGAAATAAAATCTTAAAAAAAAAAGAATTTACAAAAAAAAAGTTGAAAACTAGAATAAAAGAAATGTAAATATATGGAAGCAAAATAAAGATTGAGGAGAAAGAGCAGATTTGGAAAATAAGAGTATGAATTCATGTTTTAACAAAAGGTGCAAATTGATGGCACCTACAGGCTGAATCCAAACTTAGACATGTTTTTTTAGCCTGCACAGTCCTAGTGTTTAAAAATCATTTGTATTAGTTGCCAATATTTTTAATCATTGATTTTACATAAAAATTACTATTTCTCCAAAAACCTTATCACTTCCTACTTTTTCCCAATTGTCACAAACAATTAGCAAACTTCACTTATACACATTACCTGCCTAGTCCCTCTAGGACTCTTTCCTTTTTTAATTTTATTTAGTAATTTTTGACAGAGGAAAGGAGAGAAAAACTTTGGTTTCTTGTTCCACTTATCTATGCATTCATTCGTTGCTTCTCGTATGTACCCTGACTTGGGATCAAATCAGCAACCTTGGCATATTGGGACGTCACTAACCAACTAAGCTACCTTGCCCAAGCCCGGACTCTTGAGTTGACAGATCTTAGTTTTTATGTGATCTGAATTTGAAATACTTGTCATGTTACCTATGAAAGTCAAAGCTCCTCAGGGTCACAACAATATTTTATCTTTGTATCCCCTGTATACAATAATCAATACCTGGCATATAGAGATGCTTAATAAATATGTTACCAAAAAAAAAAAAGGAAACAGAAATGTAGGCTATCCAGATGAAAATAATTTGATGTAGTTTGGGTTAAAGGAGAGAGACTGGAAATACTAATTTGAGAATGTTAATGTATAAGAAGCTGATGGAGCCATGGAACTGGTTAAGAAAATATATATATATTTGTAATGTGGGAAAGAAAGGGGGACATGAAAGGAACTCTGGGAACATTTTCATTTAAAAGTCAGGCAGAGAAAAAGAAATCAGTGGAAAAACTGAGAACAGCAATCTGAAAAACCACAGAAGAGAGACACTGATGTCACAAAAGAAAGAAATGATTTCAAATATTCACAGCATCAAGATGAAAGAGAAATCAGAGAGAATAGAGCATTTTTAAGAAGACATTTATGGCCCTGGCCAGGTAACTCAGTTAGTTAGAGCATCAACCCATTAACACCAAAGTTGCAGGTTCAATCCTCAGTCAGGACATATACAAGAATCAACCAATGAATACATAAAATAAGTAGAACAACAAATTGATATTTCTTTCTCTCTCTCCCTTCCTCTATCTCTAAAAATCAATTAAAATAAAAGAGATTTAGCAATCAGGAGATCGTTGTAGCCATACTTGAGAATTTATAAAGAACTAAGTACCATATCATCTTCCTAAGTAACTTCCTACTCCCTACCCTATACACGATGTAACACCATTCAAGGTACAATTAATAAAAGTTGATGAACATAAAGATGCATAGCTTTCTTTACCACATCGCTCTTTACGAAAATTTTACTACATACACTCAAAAATAAATTCTGAAAACAGTAGAAAAAACACTGCAAGAAAAACATGTAATACATAAAATAATTACGTGAGGGGAGTTGTCTCAAAAGCTTCTTTAATATCAAATGCTTACCTGACACATCTGTTTCTCAATTTTGTCAAGTAAGAGACTTGGAACATTGATTGTAACATTAGTTCCATCTAAAGTATATTGGTTAACAAGACTAAGGACTGAACTAACAACTTCTCTCTCTTTTTCCAAAAACAGGAGTGTTTCATTCACTGAGCCCCACAAAGACCGAACCTTTGAAAACAGAAACAAACAAAACATTAAAGTCTATACACAATCTGTACACGCATTAAAGAAATGTACAACACAAATATATGCTCACTTCCAAGAACAAATGAAGTATGCATGGAATGATTTCTGGTGAAAAGATTAACTAGCTGTATTTTAATACTCTAAAACAGGGGTGTCAAACTCATTTTCACTGGGGGCCACATCAGCTTCTGATTGCCTTGAAAGGGCCAAATTTAATTTTAGGACTGTATAATTGTAACTACTCCTTAACTGTTAAGTAGTTGAAATTACATTCGGCCCTTTGAAGGCAACTAGAGGTTGATTCAGCCTCAGGTGAAAATGAGTTTGACACCCCTGGTCTAGAGGTTTCATACAATGGCATTTCCTTGGTGTGCTTACTAAGATCCAGTCTAGAAATTTTATTTGTCAAAGGCTCAAAGTTGAAACTGAACAACATTAACTGAACTCAGAAGAGACTACTATGAAAACTTAATAGGTTTCATACCAACCTAATAAATTTACAATAAAAAATACTGCATTCGGTAATAATATTTACATTCACTAAACTGGGAGCTTCATGAAAAAAATGACTGCCATTTTTCATTGTTCTACTATCTAGAAGAATGCCTGAACACAGAAGATTATCAATATAACATTCACTGAGATGAACAATTACTTCCTGAGGGCAGCACTCACCTTTCCTAGCGACAAAGTGCCTGAGAAGCCAAATTAATACCCAGAGCAGCATGGTAATCACAGGATCAGAACAAAGAGCTTAAGAGAGATGTCGTCTAAACCAGTGGGCCCCAACTGTTTTGGCACCAGGGACCAGAAGGAGCCTGGGGGTTGGGGACCTCTAATCTAAACACAAAAGAGGCCTAAGAAAACACTTCTACCCACATCAAAGCCAACCTCTGAAAGCCTCGGACCATTTATGTCTGCCAGATACTCTACTACCAAGCCAGCCTCAATTTAACTTTTCATTTTTCTTCTATACTTACCATCTTCCTTCAGTTAATATATTTTATTTTGATAAATTAATACTACAAAGCTACAATAAAAATGAACTTTTCTTGCTGGCATGAAAGACTTTAAACTAAACATATTTAAAGCTGCTTTTGTATACAGTTAGTCTTATAAATTATATACTAATTTTCCCCATCATATTCAAACACTTGAGAGGCACCATTTTGATACCTTTAAATATATAACACTTAGATAATGAGTAAAAAGAAAGTAAAAGTGCTAAAAAAAATAACAAAGATAGTCCAATTAAGTAAGCAAACATTCCGATCACAAAAGTAAGATTATCAAAAAGAGAAGAAAGAAAAAAGAAAGAATGATTACATTTCTCTCTTCAAAAGTTGTCTCACCTTTTGAATTTTCTCTTGTATATCATTTTGGTCATCATAAGGTTCCATTCTAGTTAAAATTAAATAATCTCATTAGTCATTTTAAAAATCATATAATTTACCATCCAAAGAGCTAATTAATCTGCAAACCCAGCCACTAACAACCATTCCAATTAAAACAAAAATAAAATTCTAGCTCAAGGCAATAATTTATTAGAACTGGATTAGGAATCAGAATTATATTCTATACCTATCATCATCTAACTATTGATATATTACTTACTTATGTTTCTGGGACTGTCAGTTTCCTTACCTGTAAAATGCAGGAGCTAACATGTAAGGCAACTTTCAGCTCTAAAAGAAACTTACTTTTCTATTTGGTTTTGCTGTCCTATACATTCTGATCTCAAACTCCGTACTTCTTTATCTGATTCTCTGAAAGAAAACATACAAAATGACAAATTTACAGATGTTCCTCAACTTATGTGGGGTTACACATCCCAATAAACCCATAACAAGTCTAAAATATCATAAATCAAAAATTCATTTTTTTAACCAGTGTGCCACAAGAATTTTTAAAACATGCAATACCTGACTATTTAGTCAGGCAGCACTGACTTCTCCCTTAGATTGTCAAATTAAAAAATGACAACAGCCAACACAACAATACCCATCTGGTGTGAATGAATTAAAATTATACCTATTTTTTCCTCAGAGAGGCAAAAAATTTATTTTTTGGTGGTGCCACCAAATTTTAGTAATTAATTTATGTGTGTGATGAGATGAAAATGGTTGAAAATCACTGACCTAACCTGCTGAACATCATAACTTAAGCTAGCCTACCTTAAATGTGCTCAGAACACTACATTAGCACTCGCGCGACTATCCTCAGTTTTATCTCAAGAGTAAACTGCCTTACCTTTCTCGTCAGATTCAAGAGATACAGATGGACATTTTGTAGACATGATAGGATAATAAAACATAAAACACAATACCCAAAAAATGCTGGCAACACAGTAGACTGTAGGGTCTCAGCTGTTTATCCTTATGATCATGCGCCTGGCTGGGAACTGCAGCTCACTGCCACTGCCCAGCATTATGAGACAATACCATACCAACATATCATCAGCCCAGGAAAAGATCAAATCAAAATTTGAAGTACAGTTTCTAGTGAATGTGTATGGCTTTCACACCAACATAAAGTCAAAAAATCTTAGGTCTAAGCATTGCAAGTCAGGGACCACCTGTAATTCCATTACAATTAAAGTACAATTACTTTAATATTTTACTCCTTTCATATATTTGCTCAAGGCCTCTAAGAACTACTCGTTCAAATATATCTAGCAGCTAGCTAAAGTACTCTACATTTCCTTTTAGAGTTACAAAATTTAACATACAGGCTGCTATTGAGGTGGACTAAGGACTTCTTGGCTCACATACTCTCTGACTTAAGTAAAAATGTTAAAGGTTAGATACTCTGTTCTCTTATCTTTGTCTTACATACCTCGGGAATAAATCTCAATGTTATCTAAGACAGTCATGTAACATTACAGTTTTAAATTAACATAAAAGAATTGTCTCTTATAATACTTAACACAGTATTTAAAAAGTTACCTTACGAATTCCAGCCAAAATGGAGGCATAGGTGGACACACTGTGCCTCCTTGCACAACCAAAATTAAGGACAATAAAGATTTAGAAACAAGAAAACAACCAGAACTGATAGAAAATTGAACTGTACGGAAGTCCAACAACCATTCATCCAGACTGGTAAGAGGGATGGAGTTGTGGCAGGAAAAAGTGGAGGTTGGCGGACCTGGGCACACAGGCAGCAGCGGCTGGCAGATCCCAGGGGTTCAGGCAGCAGCTAGCAGACCCCAGGCCCACAGGCAGCAGATCCCAGGGGTTCAGGCAGCAGCTAGCAGACCCCAGGCCCACAGGCGGCAGCTAGCGGACCCCAGGCATGGGGTGGCAACGGTGCAGACCCAGTGAGGCCGGGCAAGGTAGCTGGCTGACCAGGCTGTCCCACATTCATGGGTAGATAATCCAGGCAAAGGGGAAGCAGCGAAAAAGACTAGAATCCAAGAGAGCGGAGCAAGTGTCACTGTTCCCTCTCAGACCCCGCCCCCACATACAGCGTCACAACCCAGCGACTGGTCTGCCCTGCCCTGGGGAACACCTAAGGCTCCACCCCTCACTACATAACAGCATGACCAGACCCCCCAAAAAAAACAAAAATGGCTCAAAGGGGAGAACGGATCAAAGCCCCAGCGCCAATTCATCTAAGTGACCAAGAGATAGCCAACCTATCAGATGCATTGTTCAAAGCATTGGTGATCAGGATGCTCACAGAATTAGTTGATTTTGCTCACAAATTAGATGAACAAATGAAGGCTACAATAAGTGAAATGAAGGAAAACACACAGGGAACCAATAGAGATGGGAGGAAAACTAGGACTCAAATCAATGGAGTGGACCAGAAGGAAGAAAGAAACAACCAAACAGAAAACAAGGAAGAAACAAGAATTCAAAAAAATGAGGAGAGGCTTAGGAATCTCCAGGACATCTTTAAACATCCCAACATCTGAATTACAGGGGTACCAGAAGGGGAAGAGGAAGAGCAACAAGTGGAAAACTTATTTGAACAAATAATAAAGGAGAACTACCCCAATCTGGCAAAGAAAATAGACTTCAAGGAAGTCCAGGAAGCTCAGAGAGTCCCAAAGAAATTGGACTCAAGGAGGAACACACCAAGGCACATCATAATTACATTAACCAAGATTAAAATGAAGGAGAGAATCCTAGAAGCAGCAAGGGATAAGGGGACAACAGTCACCTACAAAGGAGTTCCCATCAGACTGTCAGCTGATTTCTCAAAAGAGACCTTCCAGGCAAGAAGGAACTGGAAAGAAGTATTCCAAGTCATGAAAGTCAAGGACCTACATCCAAGATTGCTCTATTCAGCAAAGCTGTCATTTAGAATGGAAGGGAAGATAAAGCGCTTCTCAGATAAGGTCAAATTAAAGGAGTTCATCATCACCAAGCCCTTATTATATGAAATGTTAAAGGGACTTATCCAAGAAAAAGAAGATCAAAAATAGGGCAGTTAAAAGACAGCAAACTCACAGATATTAACAACCACAGCTAACACAAAAGCAAACTAAGCCTACAACTAGAACAGGAAAAGAAACACAGAAATGGAGATCACATGGAGGGTTAGCAACAGGGGAGTGGGAAGAGGAGAGAGGGGGAAAAGGTACAGAGAATAAGTAGCATAGGCGGTGGGTAGAAAATAGACAGGGAGAGGGCAAGAATAGTGTGGGAAATGTAGAAGCTAAAGAACTTACGACACATGGACATGAACTAAAGGGGGAGAATGTGGGTGGGAGAGGGTGTGCAGGGTGGAGGGGAATGATGGGGGGAAATGGGACAACTATAACAGCATAATCAATAAAATATATTAAAAAAAGAAAAAAAGTTACTAGAGTTGTTAATAATTTTAAAAAATTAGCCCTGACTAGTGGATTGAGTGCGGGCCTGCGAACCAAAGGGTCACCAGTTTGATTCCCAGTCAGGGCGCATGCCTAGGTTGCAGGCCAGGTCCCTAGTAGGGGACACTTGAGGGGCAACCACACATTGATGTCTCTCCTTCTCTTTTTCCCTCCCTTCCCTTCTCTCTAAAAATAAATAAAATATTTTTTTAAAAAATTAGGCACACAATTTTTTAAATTAAGAACCTTGCCTATTTTGTTTAATACTGTAGGACTAGTGCCTAAACAGTACTGGCACACAGACGTGACTCAGCCCTGGCTCGTGTAGCTCAGTGGATTGAGCAAAGGCCTGCAAACCTTGAGCAAAGAGTCACCTGTTCAATTCCCAGTCAGGGCACGTGCCTGGGTTGCAGGCCAGGTCCCCAGTAGGGGGCGTGTGAGAGGCAACCATACATGGATGTTTCTCTCCTTCTCTTTCTCCCTCCCTTCCCCTCTCTAAAAATAAATAAATAAAATCTTTTTTAAAAAAGATACAAAAGGAATACTATACAGCCTGAAAATATACTTCCATATTAAAAAAAAAACTCCTAAGAAATTAAAAATTTTAATTAATGTGACCTTTTCCTTTCCTCTAAACTTTCATTTACAGTATAACTAAAGTTTAAAACATTTTATTAAGAAGTTATTTGGCTTTAAAATTGAAAGATAACAGCAAGGGAGTTTTGAGCTAAGAACAATTTATTACCACTGAAGGTATATTGATGACATTTGTACAAAAAGAAAGGAATTTTCATTTTTCCAACTATCAAACTACTACTTACTGTGCAATTTCCTGATACTTTTGTAAAACAAAATCTTCTCTTTGTAAAATTTGTAAAAATCTGTTACGTGCTACATGAGACCTGGCGATGCACTTATGCAAATCTTGTGGTTTTTCATTAAATGTCTCTGCAAAATGTTTGGATGAACCTACATGGAACACAAGATCATAGAAAACTTAGGCTTACAAACTAACAGACATTTAAAATGTTGGATTTTATTATTTATTATTAATTTTTAAAGAGATTAACAACCTCATTAACTAACAACTCGTTAAAAGACGGCATGCCACATACACAAAAAGATAAAACTAATTTCAACAAAAGCAAGGATAACCTATTTTTAAAGTAGGCAACTTGAAAAGGATATCTGAAGTTGAGTTGTTTTACATAATTAAAACCTTTTAGAGTACATCTGCCCAAAATAATTCTTATCACAGCTTGCTATATCCATGAACACACTATCATACATGAGCAAATTCTTTTCTTTTCACATTTTTTATTGTTGTTCAAGTATAGTTGTCTCCATTTTTACATGAGCAAATTCTTAAGATCTTTTAATAACAAAGAAGAAAATATACTAAAAGAGATGAGGTGATATCACATCACCTCTATTGGTGCCACAGCTTACTTTTCTTGCTAGTAAGAATAGGATAGGACAACCAAAAACCAGTCTCCATTTCTCAAGTAATTCTTGACTATGCAGAGGAGACCCTAAGAACAATCCACCCAAACATTTCAGAGTCCAGGTTTTTTACCTGTAATAAATGCAATAAATCCTACTCTAAGATGGCTCAGTACAATAAAGATGAATATTCTGGAAAACAGGGACTCCACCCTGCACTTAAACATTACTAATCCAGGTCCTAGAATTAAGTCCAAAGAAACCACCACAATTTCTAAATATTCAGCATGGGATGAGTTCACTGAATGTAAAAGTCATGTACAGACTCAAAATGTTGACTGGAATTGTTTTAAATCAGAAATAGGACAACACAGCCCTGGCTGGTGTAGCTTAGTGGACTAAGCACCAGTCTGCAAATGGAAAGGTCACCAGTTAGATTCCCCATCAGGGTACATGCCTGGGTTGCAGATAGGGTCCCCAGTTGCGGGTAGGGGAGAGTCAACCAATGGATGTTTCTCTCACTCTCTTTCTCCCTCCCTCCTCCTCTCTCTAAAAATAAATAAAATCTTTAAAAAGAAAAGAAATAGGACAACCCATGCTTAGAAGCCTTACAGACAAACTTTTGCTAAATTCAACCAAACATATTTCATATAAAATAGTTTGGGTTGCATGCAATCGGAGTAGATCACCTACTAATAAAAAACTAGTAAAATGCTTATGTTACATTAAACTTAAAAATGCGCAAATACCTATAAAGAAAAGGTATATGTTTTTTAAAAACTGTGCATAAAAGATAAACTAGAAAAATGTTTACATGTCACATTACAGAGAAGGGATAACAAATAAAAGCTCCTACAAATGAGAAAGAAAATAGCTAAAGAGAAAAATGGAGAAAGCATATCGACATACAGTAAAAAAAAGAATATAAATTACTCTTAAGTACTTCAACAGTTTTCAATCTAACTAAATACATAATAAGAGAAATACAAATTAAAACTGACCTGAGATTCCACTTTAACTATCAGACTGGAAAGATAAAAATGTCTGATCACACGCAATGTCAGTGAGATTTTGGGAAAATAGACAGTCTCCATATACTCACAATATAAGTACAAATTGTTCAATCTCCACAGAAAATAATTTGGTAATAAGAGCAAATTACAAATTCACAATTTCTTTTACCAAGAAATCATCTTCCAGGAATTACACACACATACACACTCACACACAGTGTGTATGTGTATTTATTTGAACATACACAAAATGATACACAGGGTGGGGCAAAAGTAGGTTTGAAGTTATACGTGAAACAGTTTATTCTTGTATTATTGTTTATTATTGTATTATTTTCCATACAAACAACTGTAAATCTACTTTTGCCCCACCCTGTGTGTATAGTTTCTCACTGTAGCATTGTTTTTATAGCAAAGAATTATGGGGGAAAAGCCAAAGATCAGTCAGTAGAAGACAGATTAAATATATTATGACACATCCATTCAAATACGCAGTTCTAAAGAGAGAGAAGGAGAATAAGGAAGCTCTACGAACTGATACACGATGATCTCCAGTATACAATGTTAAATGAAAAACGCAAGACTCAAAACCAGATGTACGTTACCATTTAGGGTTTTTTAAACAAAAGAATATGTAAAAAAATATTAGAGAAAAAATACAATAAAGATTAAATCATAACATAAAAAAAGTCCTGGCTGGTGGGGCTCAGTGGATTGAGTGCTGCCCTGCGAACCAAAGGGTCGCCAGTTCAATTCCCAGTCAGGGGATCAATCGTGCCTGGATTGCAGGCCAGGTCCCCAGTAGGGGCACAAGAGAGGCAACCACACATTGCTGTTTCCCTCTCTTTTTCCCTCCCTTCTCCTCTCTCTAAAAGTAAATAAATAAAATCTTTAAAAAAAATTAAAAATTTAAAAAAATTTTTACATTAAAAAAGAAAAATGATACATACATATATGCTTGTATTACTGATTACATTGGTTGCTTCGAAGAAGGGAAACTAAGTAAAGAATAGGGGTAGAAGACAGACTTTTAACCTTTTGATTTTTTGAATCATGAAAAATATTATCCATTCAAAATAATTGAAACATATAAATATATATATCTACACCAAAAAAAAAGAAAACCTCTGAGAGAAAATAAACCAAAATGTCAGTTAATAGTTGTCTCTAGAAATTGGAAGATGGGTGTGGTTTAATTGCATCAACTTTTCTGTATTTTCCTATCCATGTTTTTGAGCATAAATCAATTAAACAGAATAACATATTTAATAAGCTACAAATAGCACTCTTTTAATTCTTAGCTTAAATATCCAACGTGTATTTTGTTTCTATAAATTAATAGATCAAATCCCTTTAAAACAGCAATTTGTAACAAAAAATTCCCACATAACCAGTAGCCAAAATAAATCTCAAATAAATTCAATACAACATTGCATACAATATATTAGAGGCAAACTATAATCAGCAAGTCTAATCTGACCCATTGGCCAATTTTCTGAGGTGAGCAAGCTAGAAATACTTTCTACATTTTTAAAGGGTTATATTTAAACGCACATACACCAACGGAGGTGTACATGACAGAGACCCTGTGTGGTCTACAGAGCCTAAAATATTTAACATAATAAAATAATTTGACTTGTTACTTATGCTCATTATGACAGTTTCAAACTATAGTTCTAGTACAACAGAATATTAACTATTTGCTTTTTGAGGTTACTTAATAATTTTATCTTCTTGCTTTATTAAAATCTCCTGATGACTTGCAAACCGTGAATAATAATAAATATTTAAGAAACAAAACCAAAAAAGATTCCTACTATAAGCTTATCTTACCTTTAGAATGGGTTTTTATATATTTTATTGCAACAAATCTTGCAAAATGATACATCAAATGAATAAATTTAGGACCACCAGGAGAAAGAAATAGTGAACCAACAACTTGAGGAAAGCTACTTCCACATTCAGCCTACGGAAAAAGAAATAAACAATTCTGAAAGATCTTATCAACAATAACCTTTATATTTATATCACACTGTTTCTAAATTCTTGGAGAACTTGATCACAAAAAAGTAATTACAATACAAAGCCACAATTATTGATACTATTTGGGGACACAAGCTAAAATAATCTATAGTCAAAAAAAGTTTTCTTTAAATAAAAATTGTGATAGAAACTCCAAGGGACTCAAAAACCTATTTCCAATGCACCTAGCCAGCAAAGCTGGGGTTCTAGAAATATACAGAATCCCATTCCAAAAACATAAAAAGTATTATTCTAATTAATATTTCCTTGCTTATACTGTTAGCATAAAAGCACTAAAAATATTTCTCCTTTAAAAAATTAATATACAATTGTACCTCAAAAAAGCTAGAAAAACAATTAATGTAATTTTTAACCTCCCTAAGTTTTCCTTTTCCAGAAAGAGAATACTTACAGAAATTTTTTTTAACCATTCAAAGCAATGTTTCCGGAATTCGGTATCACTTTTTTGGTCAAATGGAGGCCAACAAAGTCTTAAAAACAAAAATAAAAACATTAAAATTATGAACAAAAAACAAACTCAGCAAAAATTTAAAAACATCACATTTATCTCCTATATTATATACAATAATGCCTCCCGATCATTCATAACTTGAACTGAAAGCAAAATATAATATTAAGAAAAAATTATCAAAAATATAACAATGCTCTAAACAATGTACTTATTTGTTGCTTTTATATATTAAGAGGATGATGGCCCAAATATAAATATTAAAACAAATCTGAATACTTCAACAGAAGAAACCCAAATCACATGCAAAATAACTTGGAACCAAGGCTAGTGGGTATTCACATTATCTCGTTTAACTATTTAAGAGTCAACAGTACATAATAGTAGGTTAAACTTAATAGAAATGATTTTTGCCTACAGCACTTGACATTTTAATATACATATCATTAAGAAAAAATAAGGATTTGCAGAGACCTAGAAAGTAAAAATAGACAAAAGAAATATAATAGTGCCTACAAGAAAAGGAGTAAGTAAAGCAAAGTTGTGTGTTGAGATAAACTGGTACCAGTTAATTGTTTTGCCTATTAATTAAGACTATGAAAATGTTAGGAACTAATATTATAAAACAAAATCTAACTTACCTAAGGAGTATGCAAGGATTTTAAGGTGAGTACCAAGGAAATATCACTCCGATTTATAAAGGTTAAGCACTAAATTTGTAAGACTCAAGCCTGATGTTTGTGACACCCACTCAAAATAATACTGAAAGGCCAAAGTTAAAATTCTAGCTTATATCAAGGCATAGTCCCTTTTCAAATCTTAGAGTGACTAGTTAAAAATAAAATTAAATAATTTTTACTCACTTGAAAACTTCTTTGGTGAGAGATTGGTCCAACGTTTGAAACAAGAAGTAAGAAACTATCTGAAAGGCATCACGATTCAGCTTGTCGAACATGTTTCTAATGGTTTAAAAAGAAATAGAAGCAGGAAACAAAAACAAAAAAATATAATAAAACTAAATATCATCAAAAGCTGTATACAAGTTTGACACAGACTAATATTTTTCATTCTCTTCGAGGCCAAGTCAAATTAATTCTTCTCATTCATGTACATTTCTACAACCAAGAAAAACAAGTTTTATTTCTGATTCTGAAAATACAGATCAAATAGAAGAAAACTGGTAGAACTTGCTTTATTATAGTGAGAACATTCAACAGCAAAAAAAAAAAAAAAAAGGTTTAATTAGGTGAGAGAATCATGGCCAATGATATGAAGATGATGACATGCACCAACATTTCTGATAGTGAAAATACCTAATATTTATTGAGTTTATTACTTCCAAGTATTAATTTAAGCCTTTTATAGGCAGTAACTCATCTAATTGTTATGATGATCATATGAGGTTAAGTGCTATGCTAGCTGCTTTAACATGGATTATTTTATTTAATCCTAATGATAGTAGAATGTGGCTTGATTATCCTCATTATTCAGATGAAGGAATTTAAATTTTAGAGGGATTAGATAATTTGCCCAAAATTACATAACCAGGAATGGAAAAGCAGTGATTTAAAATATATCATCTGACCCAAGTCTAGGGTCTTTACTATTACATTTGATTCCTAGAACCATCCTTGTAATAAGTTTTTATTGTCTGATTTCCCTAACTAATCAAGACAAAAATTTAAAAGAAAAAAGAAAAGTAAAAAAAAAAAAACAAAAAAAAACCCTAAACCTTTTAAGAAATGTCACATGGCTATAAAAAGGCAGCCTCTAGGCCAGGGTCATCAGCCATTGCTCTATGCTCCATGTTCCCTCCTCACAACCCTGCCAGGACCCCAGGGATGTGAAGTTATCTAGTAGGAAATGGGAAAATGGGGACTTCAGGCTTTGGGGACTGCCAGAATTGGAAAAAGAGGGGTTTATTTTATTTTTTTATTTGTTGATTTTAGAGAGAGAGAGAGAGGAAAGGGGAGAGAGGGAGAGGGAAAAGACCACAAGAGGGGAGTGGGGGAGGGGAAGGGAGGAAGGGAGACATCGATTTGTTGTTCCACCTATTGACATATTCATTGGTTGATTCCTATATTTGCCCTGACCAGCGACTGAACCCACACCCTTGGTGTATCTGGGACAATGCTCCAACTATCTAACCTATCTGGCCAGGTCTGAACTTCACCTAGGTCAGCAACCTACTGATAGGGATAATCCGCCTCAGACACTACACTCTGCTGCATGGATTTGCCTTGGTAATTCCCAAGGCAAAATAAGTCAAACTTGGTGTGGAGGTAGGGCCACCATTTCTCAAGGCCCTGGCAGTGAAGTGCAGGTAGTATGAAAAATGAACAAAAGCAACTGAACATCTCTGGATAAGCAAGAAAGGGATAAAAACAGAACATATATCCCAATAGAAGTTATGTTTACACTCAAGAAGGAAAAGAACCTGTGACAGATAAAAAAATTACGAGTGCGCCCTCATTATCCTAGTTTAAAAAGGTCATTTGCAAAAAAAAAAGTCATTTGCATGGATACAACTGGAATATCAAAAGAAGTTAAAAGCAACACAACCAAGTAACTATAAAGGAAAGGTCTCAGAGGAACTGAAGACATAATAAAGAGGAAAACAAAAACTCATTAGAACATAAAATATACCTACGGGGATTCTCTCTGTGCACTATTATAAAATAGTTTTCACATTTAAAAAAGAGATCTGAGGTATTTTCATGTTTCATACATTCTCAACAATGATCTGAAGGAATATCTCACTTGGGTAATTTCTTGTTTCCAGACTCTAAAAAGAAACTAGATTAGGAGTTAGGCAATTAAAAACAGGGGTGTGCATCACTGGAATACATGACAAGTAGATGTGAGTATTCCTTCTATGAACACATAAAGCTACTATCTTGAGATTTTAAAAAATAGGCACTAAACACTAAAGTTCCCATGCTGTAACTATGTACAGTGACAGGTTACTAGATTTACTGCGTTAATCAATTTGTAAAGTATGTAAATGTTGAATCACTAGGCTATACACCTAAAACTCATTTAATACTATATGTCAACTATAATTATAAATAAATTAATTTTTAAATCTACCAAAAAAGTTTTTCAAAAAGTTTCCATGCTTATCCATGTCAAAGAAATCTTTGTCTTTAGAATATTTCTATTCCTCAACAAACACAAATCTTACTTATCATCTTACAAACTTGTTATTTTTTTCACACAATATACTGTTTCTTCTTTGACACCTATTTCAATTTTTAATAAGATATCTGTTAAAGACAGCTGTTCATCTACTAGACTAAAATTCTATAAGGTAAAAGTCTGTCTATTCTGTTCACTACTGTATTCCCAGGTCAAATACGGTATTCAACTAATATTTATTGAATAAACAAATGAATGAACTTTTCTTTCCATTCCTACTGCCACCTCAGTTTAGGCTCACCTAACTCTAATGCCCTGAGTCCCCCTCTAATTCATTCTCTATGATGTAACCAGAATAATTTTTCAAACTGCAAATCTTTTGGACAAATATGTACGAATGACATTGCTGGATCATAAGGTAAGCATATGTTTAAAAGAAAAGTGGTTACACAACTACATGCTCATAAAAGCTCACAAAACTGCACACCAAAAAGAATAAATTTTACCATATATGAACATAAATGAATAAAAAATAAAAATATTTTTCAAAGTAAATCTGATACCACATTCATGCTTAAAGCATCTCAAAGGGGACATCTGTTTCCAAACAATCTGCTGAAATTAAAGACTTAGAGGATGGAAAAAAAATCAATGACAGTGTTGAAAAAAAGAAAAAAAACCTGCCATCACTGGACCAGAACTTGACAGATGTTACTAATTTTTCAAAGACAAAAAGCAGATTACAGTTGAACAAACCAGAACAGAGAAAACTATAATTGCTAGAACACCAGAGAGAAGGATGCAGTGGCAATTCTCAGCGGAGGCCAGGAGGTTTAAGCTGCTTTGACAGTACAGAGAAGCTGGGGGGCATAAAATCATGTGAGGTAAGTGGAGTACTAATTAATACAGAATCATAACCTGATAAATGCTATCCACTATTGTCAATTTTTATAACAGACTCCTATACAAAGCATTCTACATGTAAATAATAGTGACTTCTACACGTAGTTACCAAACAAAACTTACTTCTCTAAACCTTGACAGTTGGCAGTTATAATACAGCAAAAAAAACGTCAAGAAGGGGTTGGGGGGGAATGTAGAGAAGTGTAAGTGAGCTTAAGTGTAATTATCTCATAAATAATAGCTACCCTCCTAGTAAAATTACTTGGTGGGGAATGAAGAGACATTTTTGAGATTGATATATCAAGAAATGGAGGTCGAAACACATACCAAAACACCGCCACTGGGACTGAAATAACATAATTAAGTCAAGAAGATTTGAGAACAGGAGGTAGACAATGTACCCCACATTTCTCTTGGCCTATAGTGGGAAATTAAGATATGTCTAAAATTGGTAAGTTAAGGCATAGAAATATAAACAAAATATTTAGATTTATGATCATAACCATTACATTAGTAGTAAAGTAGGGAAGGGGCTTTTATTTTTCATCTGAATAACCTTAATACCCTTTTTGCTAAGTGTGGGACGCTTCAGTTTGCTAATTCAAAAAGTTAAAATTATAAATTAAAGAGCAACCAGCTTGAAAAGATCCCTTGAGCGTAAAGGCGTGTGGATATACTGATTGTTCTCACTTCCCTCCAGTACCTGCTTCGATTTCACAGACCACTCAGCTTTACCAACAAAGCAATACTAAACTGCCCCTCCAGTTTCGCCCCAAATGCAGATTCTACCCCCGTGCACGGTGCGGTAATTGATAGTCTCTTACACCAGCCTGGCATCCACTGGGAAGAGAGGCTTTACAGCCAGTGCCTGGATTTCTAAACCTCCGAGGTCCGCGAAAGGGCGGGTTATCCCGGCAAGTCCAGGCTCAGACTCCCCCGCCCCGCAATTCCCGGCCTCCTTACACTCCAAGGTGCGTGTGTGACACGATCTTTCCGCAGGCAGTAGTGGCTGGGCCTGGCTCGAAGCCGAGGGTCTGCAGATACATCCAAAGATACTCCTTCTCGAAAGCGGTGACCCAGGACAAGCTCATCTTTACAGTTAGGCAGTGTCCCTGCACAGGAAGAAAGCAAAGGCCCACACGACTCCGAAGGCTCTCAGGCTCCTTCCCCACAGGCAGCCTTAGGTCGCGGTCGGAGCAGCACCCGCAACATCACCGCCTGCACCTCTCTAGCCCGGAGCCATTTCGCCTCCGAAAGGCCGTAAAGTCTCAGGGAAACAGAGCTTCCGACGGTAGTATAGCACAGGTGCCTAAGCCACCACAAACTGACACTCCCGCGCTTCCAGCAGAGCGCTTTGTGCGCGCCGCCTGACTTCCGGAGAAGGAGGGAATTGCCCGGCGGACTATAACTCCCGCCATGCAATGCGCTCTTCTTCCGTCCCTCCCCGTCGTGCCTAGCCGAAGAACTGCAAAACCCACAGAGCCTTTCTAGCCGGCGAACTTTGTTGCACTAGCGTATTGGTTACTAAGCGGTATCTTAAGCGGTTCTTCGTTTCGCGCTTTTAGATCTGAAGTCTGTGGGGTTCCTTTAGTTCTTACAGACTGATTACGTCAGATAAAAGCTGTAGATGGGGAACTGTGCCTCCGTGTAGTAGAGAACGCACTGCGTTCCATCCAGAGCTCTGCACATTAGTTTTGTGACCCTGAACAAGTCACCTAACCTTTTGGTCTCAGGTCTATTATTAGTAATATGATGTGTATCAAATGCTGAATACTTCTTTCACTTTCTTGCTCTAAGAAATCTGGCTCTCCCCTACGCATAGTTACCCCTGTAGCCTTCTCAGTTAATGACTGTTTTCTCTCCCACACCCTATATAAAACAGGGCTTGAAAACGAGGTGGGTATCTTATTTCTTATTGCTACCTCTGGCACCTAATTGCCTCAGTAAAACGACTAGCTCCTTTGAAGTTTGGGCTATCATCCACCACAATTCTTCCCTGTGGAAATCATGTATAAGATCTCCGGGTTGCTGGACTTCATTCTGAGAAGATTTAGCTCTTAATTCTGTCCCTCCAACATTACCCCAGGATAATTTTTCGTAAACACAATATCCATGTAGGTCCTCTGATTGGCATAGCTCAGTTGTTTGAGAGTAATCCCTCAAAGGAAAATGTCTCCAGTTCCATACCGGTCAGGGCGGTTAGAACTGGGTTGCCTGCTGTCCAGGTCCTCAGTTGACATGTGTGCAGGAGGCAACCCATTGATATTTCTCTCCCTCTCTTTCTTCCTCCCTTCCCCTCTCTCTAAAAATAAATAAATAAAATATTTTTTAAAAAATATCCATGTAGGTGACCTTTCCAATATCTTGGCCTCTTAGTTTCTTAACCTTCTCAACTCCCCAGCCCCTTTCTCTCTTTACTAAATTTATCTCACAAAACCTAAATTCCTATTAAAGCCTGTTCTCGGCCTATTCTACACCTGCAGCTTAGTAGCTAAACACAATTATGATGCCTGGAGTTACTCAAAATTCATGACAACTCAAGTGGGTTCTTAGGCCCACTCCACCTTACTAGTATTTTTCCCAAATCTCTCCACAAGAGTATGCATATCTTCTTCCCTCTCCTAAACTTCCAATACCTACCTTTCCCTCCTCGCTCTCAAAAATGTCCTTTATCCTTATTAATAGATGTTTCAAAAAAAAAACTTCTATCAACAGTTTACCAATCTGCCTAAATCTTTTTTCCTTATAGTGTTCATTGTCTTTTGTTAATCTGGGTGAATAAAGGCATGCCTACATTGATTCAGACTCTGCCTGCAGTGTCCGCATCATTATGGATGAAATGAGACATACACACGGACTAGTCGGTGAAGCAAAAAGGACAGCATGGCTTTTCTCTCAAGGGGAGCAAAAGCCAGGGACTCCACCATGACAGGCCTTTATTTTGTTTCTGATCACATTACATAATGGTCTTCGTTTACTATGCACAGGTTTGCTTTAGGGGGTTACCTTTTACAGACAACAAAGGAGCCAATGCCACTAGTCACATCACAGAAGAAGGATATTTGCAAATGAAAAAGAGAAAAGTGGTTGAACCCCTTACACTCCATACTGGGGAGTTTTAGCATGGATTTTAGGAAGTTACAATAAGCTCTTGGTATCTCATTTCAAGGTGATGGAGTTTTAGCGAAAACAAGACTCAAAGTGGCTTAGGCATAATGCAAACCTGATTTCCCATGAGAGAACCTATCTGTGGGTGTGGGTCCTGTGCATCTCTGAGTGGGAGCTGGGCCCACACCATGCAAAAGGGTCTCCCACACTACATAAGATCAGTCCTTTCACTTATTTGATAGATAATATGCCTTTTCTCTTACTCAAGGAGTTTACTCCAGCATTGGTCCTCTACTCTATCCTGCATCAATTCTTCTCATCAGTATACAAACATGCTATAATATCATCCATCATAAAAAAAGGAGTCATCTATACCCATCTCCAGGCTAATGGTAATGTGCCAAGGCCACTTGTATCAATTAATATTCTTTGGAGGCAAGCAGCAAAACTGACTTTGATGGAGTTTTATTAGGTGGATATTGAGTAGCATAAATAATGGAAAGACTAAAGAATGTTCTCAGGGAATGGTAGACCCATGTGCCCCTCCACTCAAGATTCATATGCCAGATAGTCCAATTTGCTCCTTTTAAATAGAATAATATATCACTACAGGTGGATGTTCTTGTAACTAACACCCCGGACAAAAAATTGTGGATGAAAAGGGGGCTCTATAATAAATCTAACCAAAAGTACCCTCATGGGGTTATATGATCATAAATTCCTAACTGGACCCATCATGGTGGGTAGTCACACCTCACTCAGGCCTACAACTTCCCTAGTAAAAGATTATCTCTGCCTTAAGCAGACCCTGTCCATTGTCTTTGTGCATCTAGGTTAACATACCTTTGAAATGCCACTTTTACAGACCCATCATAAATTTTAACTGCCCTCAAGACAGCACATAATCTTGTTAACTATCCCATAATCCAATTATATAAATTTTCCTGCCTTGCTTTCTTCCACCTTTATGTAATGTTCCTTATGTTCCAGATGTATAAAAGAAACAGCAAAACTGTCATTCTCCTGAGCTTTTGAGATCTTGCTTTCTAGCAATGTCACCAATTTGTCTCAAATAAATTCTTTAAAAAATTCTCTCCAAAATTAGATGATTCTTATGTTGACAAAATTAAACCCCAGCCACTCTCCCTTTGCCAAAAAGTAGCCACTATTGTCAGTTTTATAGTAATGACTTAATTTTGTTTTCCTGTAGTTTTACCATCCATGTATGCTTCCCTACACACTATAATTTAGTCTTGCTCTTTTTATATTCATCTTTGCTTTTTTTTTCTTTCCCAGGAATTTTTAAAATAATATAATTTAATATACAGGATTTCTTCCATCCCTCCTCCTTTTTTTTCCTTAAAATTTATCTTTTGAACACCTGGGGCTATTTTACCAGAATAATTTCCCATAGCCTAGGTTTTACTGTTAGCATCCTCACAGTAAACTTCAACATTTTCCACTCTCTGTGTCCTCAGAATTTTTCAAATTGGCACCCCATCTAGAGGACCGATCTGAATCAGGCATGTAGGTGATGGTGCAATCCCCACCAAAATCCCAATGACATTTTTTAAAGAAATAGAGCAAAAAATCCATCAGATTTGTATAAAACCACAAAAGACCCTGAATAGCCAAAGCAATCCTGAGAAAAAAGAATGAAGCTGGAGGTATCACACTCTGTAATTTCACATTATGCTACAAAGTGATGATAATCAAAACAGCATGGTATTGGCAGAAAAACAGACACACAGTCCAATGGAACAGAATCAAGAGCCCAGAAATAAACCCACATGTATATGGGCAAAAAGTTTCTAACAAAGAAGCCAAAAACATACCATGAAGAAAAGAAAGCCTCTTCAATAAATGGTGCTGGAAAAATTGGAAAGTCACATGTAAAATAATGAAACTAGATTACAGTCTGGCCCTATATACAAAAATTAACTCAAAATGAATCAAAGACCTAAATATAAGATCTGAAACAGTAAATTACATAGAAGAAGGCATAGGTACTAAGCTTAAGGACCATTGTCTTAGAGAAGATTTTATGAATTTGACCCCAAAGGCAAAAGAAGTAAAGGCAAAAATAAATGTATGGGACCATATCACACTAAAAAGTTTCTGTGCAGCAAATAAAACTACCAAGAAAACAAAAAGGCAACCAACAAAATAGGATAAAATATTTGCAAACAACACCTCCAACAAAGAGTTAATATCCAAAATATATAAAGAACTCATGCAACTAAACACCAAACAAATAAATAATCCTATTTAAAAATTGGTCAGGGGACCTAAACAGATACTTCACTCAAGAAGACATATAAATGGTGAACAGATATATGGAAAGATATGCTCAACTTCACTAGCTATTGGGGAAATGCAATTCAAAACTACAACGAGATACCACCTCACATCATTAGAATGGCTATTATCAACAAGACAAATAATAACAAGTGTTGGAGAGGTTGTGGAGAAAAAGGAACACTCATTTGCTGTTGGTGGGAATGTAAACTGGTACAGCCACTAAGGAAAACAGTATGGAGGTTTCTCAAAAAATTAAGAATAGAGTTACTAAATGACCCAGCAACTCCTCTTCAGAGTATAAACTGAAAATTTGAAAACATTTACTTAACAAAAACATATGCACCCCTGTATTCATATTCACAATGGCCAAAACATGAAAACAACTGAATCATTCTTCCATAGATAATTGGAAAAAGAAGATGTGGTACAAATATGCAATGGAAAAGCACTCAGCCATAAGAAAAGATGAAATACTGCCATGTGCAACAACATGGATGGACCTTGAGAATATCATGCTAAGCAAAATAAATCAGTCAGAAAAAGTTAAGAATCATATTATTCACTCATATGTGAAATATGAAAGTGAAAGTAACAAATGAACAAACAAGAAAAAGAAACAAAAACTCATAGACAACAGTATGGTGATTACCAAAGGGAAGGGAGATGAGGAGGTAGTAAAGGGTAAAGAGAGTGTCAAATATATGGTGACAGAAGATGGTTTGACTTTGGGTGGTAGGTACACATTGCAATATACAGATCATGTATCAGAATTATGCACTTGATACCTACATAAATCTTATTAACCAATGTAATCCCAATAAAGCTATTTTGTTTTTTTAAAAGACTAGATGATGGTTGGTGTATGCTCTTTTTCAGGCAGAACATAATATTTCTGTTCATGTCATTGACAGACATTAATGCTAAATACCTAGATCCATTA
The DNA here is from genome assembly GCA_004027475.1 of Anoura caudifer. Classification (NCBI taxonomy): domain Eukaryota; kingdom Metazoa; phylum Chordata; class Mammalia; order Chiroptera; family Phyllostomidae; genus Anoura; species Anoura caudifer. The sequence continues at coordinate 60,238 of PVKU01005616.1, read as the reverse complement.
ATTCAGCGGGAATTGCAAAATGCTGAAATTCTAATTTGTCATCCATTAAGGACTGCATGCTCATGCCCACTCCCAAAATTCATATGTTAAACCCTACTCCTCAATGTGATAGTATTAGAAGGTAGGGCCTGTGGGAGATAATCAGGATTAGATGAGGTTATAAGGGTGGAACCCTCATTAATGGGATTATACCCTCATAAGAGTCACAAAGGACTATCCTTCACTTCTCTGCTCTTCCACCAAGTAAGGGTACAAAGAGAAGTTGATTTTCTGCACCCTGGACTGGGACTCTCACCAAAACTCAACCAAGTTGGCACCCTGACCTCAAACTTCCAGCCTCCAGGACTATGAGAAACAAATGCTTGTTGTTTAAACCACTCTGTGTGAGGTAATTTGTTACAGAAGCTCAAAGTGAATAAGGCATTATTTATTTTTCATTTGTTAGTGGTAATACTTTTATGACAGAAGTTTTCCCTCATTTACTATTTGGTTAGGTAGTGGTAAAGATATAAGGAAGGCTGAATTCTTTACCTTTATTTACCAGTTTTCAAGATAAAGAATTAGTTTACTATCATCTTCTGAAGGTGACCAATTAGATTTCTTATATATGTAATGATATATTTAAATATTTGATGGCATCACATTCGATGGAGTTTAATCTATTGAGACTATTATCGTTATTGAAATTCAAAATTGCCCATCTTTGGTCAATGGGAACCTCTTCAAATTAGCTTCCTTGCTATCAGGAATAGCGAGAAGTTCAAAGCTCATTTTGTACATTTCCTCAGATCTAGAATCAGCTCTTTCTCTACAAAGACCTAATTTCTTTTAGTGGGAAAAAGTATTTCAAAATTACAATCTGGACACTAGGGATGCTTATCACTACTGGGTTAACCATTAATTTACTTAACTAATACTTAGGTAATGCTGCTCTGTGTCAGGTGGTGCTCTAAGGTTTTTACAAACGTTAATTAATTGATTCTTCATGATAAACCCAGTATTATCCCATTTTATAGATGAGGAAATTGAGGTGCACAGAAATTAAGTAACTTGTTTATGGTCACACAGCTGATAAGTGGCAGAGCCAAGATTAGACCCCAGAGTCAAAACCTTTACCCATCAAGATATGCTTCCTTGCAGTTGATCTCTTTTTAGTCATACGCCCACCACCAGGCTAGAGGAAAGCAAAGGAACCTTGACCAGCATACCCACTGAAACATCCTTCCCCCAAAAAGACATGAAGGTTCTGTTACCAGAAGAAGCAGAAATGAATCCTGGGAGGCAAAACAACACACACGCGTTCACCATATTAGTACAAACACATGCACAATGATTCAAGATTGTATAGACCAATTTTTATTATAGGCATATCAATGATTAAACTTTGAAAGATTGTATTAAAAACAGACTAATCCCCAAAGCCACAGGAATAATATAGGAGCAAATACGGAGTTTAATGTGACACAAATTTTGTATTCAGCCAAAGAAGTGTTTTCTTGTTAGTTTTTCAACATTTTACCCTGAGTGGACTCAGGGTTATTAGCGTGTGAATGATCTGATTCATCCTCTTCTTCCAAAGCTATAATATCTGGAATTTCATCAGTCTCAGATGTCAAGTCTATGACAGTGAAGTCAAATACCTGTAAAAGAAGAATCTCAGATATTAAAACAAACACTAATAAAGTAAGCCGGAAGTTTCAGGTGAGCTCATGGAGACATTACTGCCGCTTGTGGATGAACCTTACTTTGTCTATAGCTGTGCCTTCTGACAAGGTGTGTTATGCCCTTATTCCCCAAATTCACTCATATCATAAAAACACTAAGGAAGCTTCTCTTTAAAGATACTAGTCTGACTAGTGGTGGACTTATTAAATGAAAGCTTTTTTGAAAATACAAGATATAAGGCATTTCTTGTTATTTTTCTACCTATTAATCTATTATTCTCTTAAAAACAACAATGCATAATAGCTATTGGGTTGAATGAATGAAATAACAGAACTTCTGATTGGAATGAGTTCAATCTTTTCCTAGTTTTTTCCTTCCCTCCCTCCTTCCTCTCTTTCCTAGAATAGCTATTTAAAAAAAAAGAAACAATGTTCCACTTTTTCATAAGCCTGACTTCCAATAATGTAAACCCTTTGGGAAGTGTCTAGGAACTGTGTCTAGAAGTGTCTAAGGAAGCAAAAGGTATTTTGCTAGTTGAAATAGCCACCAAAGTCATAGCTCTTCTCTTCATTGGAAAGGCTTTTGGGGATAAGAAGTTCTATTAATTCTTACTTCACATGCAATTTTGACAAGCTAAGTAATGTTTCTTAGCCAAAAGCAGATTAGAAGCAGAAAATTAGTAAGGTATAATAAATTACTAAAGGGTGGAGCCTTGATAGCTAAGGAAAAAAATTACCTGATTACTTAATAGATACAAAAGAAACTAAAAAAAAATCCATCAAAAAACAGAGGGGGAGGGGAAAATGAGAAGTTATTGTTTAATGGGTATAGAGTTTATGGGTTGGGATGAAGATAAAGTTCTGAGAATGGACAGTGGTGATGGTTGTGCAACATTGTGAATGTATTTAATACCACTGAATTGTACACTTAAAAATGGCTCAAATGGTAAATTTAATACTATGCATATTTCACCACAATTTCTGAAAATATTGTTTAAAATAACAAACAAGAAAAATCTTGCTTTGGTCATTGGGCCCCCTCACCCAACTGTTTGTGGCCTTCATTGCACTTTTCCCAAAGAACCAGGTGCTCAGAGAACTTCCTGGTTTGAGGCACAAACTTCCACCATTTGTTCCTGAGGCTTTCAGTTTGGGGAGATCAAACTGCATTCTAAAACTACTCATAAATATTCACTTTGCAAAAATAATATACAACCTGACATCCATAAAAAACAACAATATTTATACAAATGGACACAGAGCATCAGCCAGACAAATCAACAATTGAAATTTTATACTTTTTAGGTTAAAAGCATACTGTGCTTAGCTTTCTATCCTGAACTATCCCTAGTTAATGTACACCTTAACATCCAATATCACTTTATTTGTTTTTAATAAATGTAAAAATGGACCAGGAAGCTACAATACAAGAAGATATAGGTGGAGGGATTTTTTAGGCTCCAAACAAGAAAACAAGCTATAGCTTTCTTCCAGCAAAGGCCTAGAATGCCAGAACAGATAAAACACACACATTTTGACAGCAATAAGACACTGTGCTAAATCCCTATCCTGCCATGAATCTCTTTTCTACTTCTTTCCTCACCTGTCAAGTGAGGAAAATACCAAATTGATTGGGTTGCAGGTGAAGAATAAAGTAGTATGAACCTAGCTTATAAAAGGTGCTCAACAAACAGTAGCTTTCCTCATTAGTCCTTTAAATAGCACCACACACAAAAACCTTCGAAGTCACCTATAGGCCTAAAATAGAGCCCTTTGCAAAGATTGGAACTCTCATACTCTGAGTTTTAGGAGAAAAGTTTCCATCACCACCACCAGCCCAAAAAGTACCTCTAGTCCCTGATGTGATTTAGGATGACCATATGAATCAGGGCTGTGAAGGAACTGGGGGAGGACCGAGAAGCTAGGAGGTAGCCACAGTCTATCAAGTTTCCAATGGTGAGTTTAAAATGTAGTGGTTGTACCTGACAACCTTCACGGGGCTTTTAGAAATGTGGCAGAATTCATTCCACAGATTTATAAAATAAATCTCTTTTTCATTGTCCTGAATAGTATCAAAGGAGTATAGAAATCTCTAAGAGCAGTGAATGCCTGTCAGTGATGGAGGCCAAACTCAAGATCTGATGCTTACTTTGAAACTCATGAGTTAACCATAGTCCCTCCCTGAAAAGGATGAAAAGGCAGCAATACAGTCTTTTCAAGAAAACCAAGTAACCATGCTAGGGTTCCCTGGACCCTGTGTACATTTGCAGGTTGCTCACCAAACACCCACAGTATGCACCTTTCCTGTCACAGACTTCATTTATTCGCATATTTGTCATGACTTTCCAGAAGGTGGCACTACACATGTTGAGGATAAGGCACCATTTTCTAATTTGCATAAAGGAAAGCTAGTGGTGGCCTGGGGTCCTGGATAGAAGAGGCTACTGCAGAAATAAAAACACCATCTGTGGGGATTTAATTCACTAGTAAAGGTAAGTGTGCATGCAATGCTGGTAAACATGACACAGAATCAGGACAATTGATTTATTCTGAAGTAGAGAATAATTATTGAGGAAATAATGAAGTGAAAAGAAAATATAAAATTTTAGTTTGTTTATATAAAAGTAATTCCTACATAGAGGGCCATAAAAGGATAATGCAAGAGGTAATGATTAGCTGTAACACCAAATACGTAAGACCAACCCTATTGAGAGTTTAACAGAAATCTCCTCCCATCCAAAATAGGTTGCGTATTCAGCTTGATTATGTGCTTGCAAGTTACAGGGTCTGTAGCATCTTGGTTCTGCTTTACTCTCTTTACCCTTTACCTGAACAATTTGATACAGCTTGAGTGGGGCACACCGCATGCCCTATAGTAGGAAGACCCTCTTGTACAATGTTTTGTCCTAAACTAAGAAGCAGTGGAAGTCATTAGAACTCTGAGCCTATGGAACAGGTTGGCACTTATCACAACAAAATTGAAGTGATTCTTGGTACTCATTGTACAACATTCAACTAGTGAATGCTAATTCCATTGTATTTGATACCTTTAAGCAGATACATCACTAGTAGGTCTTCTTAAAATAAGACATTTATGGAGCCCACACTGAGGGTCTTGTTTGGAGAGAAGGGACTACAGGTAACCTATCCTTATTTTTGTTTCAAGTTAATATAATTTGTTTCCTATTTCCTTGGCTCCTCAAAGTGTGGGTAGTGGATCACCTGCAGTAGAATTGCTAAGATGATTTTGGGGGATGGGGCGGGCAGGCGCAGAAGGTATTGCTTTTTAAAAGTGCAGATGCTTGGTACTATCTCCAGACCTGCTAACCAGATTCTCAGGTGGTAGAACCCAGGAATCTGCATTTTGTCAGTCTTCTCAGTTAATTCTTGGCATAGACAGAAAGGGCAGGGGAAAATGATGTGGTATTATCCATGCTGAGAGCTTACTTGGGCCACTTTATATAAGGGAGTCAATCAGATAGATACATTAGCTACCTCCTTAGCTGAGTTTTCCTTTACTCTAACCTATATAGAGTAGAAAATGAAAAAGAAAAACTGCTTAATTCACACTATTCAACATCAACACTTACTCATTAGTTAGCTAGAATCACAAAGTTAAATAGCAAGTGTTGGTGAAGATACAAAGAAATCAGAACCTCCATACCCTGGTGGTAGGAATGTAAGTGCTGCAGCCACTTTGGAAAACAGTCTGGCAGCTCCTCAGATAAACATAGAGTGACTGTATAACCCATGAGCAATTCCACTCCTAAGTATATACTCAAGAGAAATCAAAACAATTTAAATGGTAACCGTTTTTCATCACTGATACTTACACAGAAGTGCAATATAATCTATTCATCACTTTTGTAAAATTATCAACACTCTTTACTATTTTCTTAAGAGATATAACTTAAGAAGAGTGTTCTCTTTCACTTCAGTCACTAAAACTTAAAATTCAAATTGTTGCTCTGTACAGACTTATGTTGAGATGTCATATTTTGCAGATGAATTTTGTAATAAAGGTAGGAAATTTAAAAATTAGCAACCTGGGGCCATTAAAGGCGATGGACAAATGATACCAGTATATTCATCAACAAGCTTCCCCCTAAGTCTCCTAAGACTTTACTAAGTCTCTTGAGGACAGTTTCTGGTGTTTACATTCTCAGCAGGGCAGAGTTCATGCCTTATACTATTAGGAACTCAGGTATTGAATCAAATCATTTTTAATGCAGCACATAAAATAATGTAACTACCTACATATTCACATTGTCTCTAACCAATAAGTGCACCAATTATTAATAGATTTTGTCAGTGTTAGCTCAAAAGGTACATATCATGACATGGTTTTAATATCTTTTATATGGCTCTCTCAAATAGCACTTTCATAAAAACAGTACCAAGACAGATAACAGGTCCATTCTACATCAAGACTAGTCTCCCCTGTGATATTCAAAGCCTTTCATTATATTATAATCCATTTCTCTCTAATCTGTAAGCCCCATTTAAGCAAATTAAGCATGAAAGAATCCCAAGCAACTCTGTCCCACCTCCTCCAAATATCTGCCTTTCATACTGCCTTCCTATCATTTCACTTACTAATCTTACTGACAATCTTAAGATGTATTGTATTATCCAGCTATCTCACAAACTCAGTAAGCTGCCTGCTTCTCACCACCTCAGCACCAATTGAGGGTGTGAATTTTCCTTTTCAGCCTTTTCCACCTGAGTAGCCTGCCCCTGCCTCTCAGCTGAGCTCAGCCTCAGCTGGATGGTGATCGAGAAGGCTTCATCCTTCACCAGCCCTAGAAATGTGACCTGGGCCTATCCCAGTGAGAGTCCAGTTGACACCATTTCTTCCAGGAATCAGTAAGTTCTAACACATGGGACAGTGGTATCAGAATCTCAAAAGGTAAGCAAGGAGAACAGGGAAGACACTGTAAAACATGTCTTTGGCTTACACTGACCTTAAGCCTGAAGACACTTATTCTCCTCTTTGAACAATTTGATGCTATTAGCTTTCCACGGTCTCCATCATTCAGATAAAGTGGGCTGCTTCAGAAACTTAAGACTTCAAGGTCAGACTCAAAACTTAAGATACTCAACAATGGGATGATTCAGTATCTTTTCCTCACCAAATGGTTACTATGGAAATATTATAGGATAACGGTTGGGAATGGGGACACCTATAACATGAAGGTGTTGTCCTTTCAGATACAAGCTATAGCCCTGCCTGGTGTGGCTCAGTGGATGTTGAGTGCCAGCCTGTGAACCCAAAGGTTCAAACTGATGGGTTTGATTCCCAGTCAGGGCATATGCCTGGGTTTGCGGGCCAGGTCCCCAGTTGGGGGCAACCAATCGATATTTCTCTCACATGTCAATGTCTCAATGTCTCTCCCTCTCTAAATAAATAAATAAAATCTTTAAAAAGAAGATACAAGCTATAAATACTTTGGCACAAGCTATAAATACTTTGGCTTATACAGCAGGGACATTTCACAAGACTGACACCCATGCAGGCCTCAGGGCTGGGTCACTCCTGAAACTGGATCAGGGCAAGGCCCAGCTGACCCACTCCAAGTCCATGAGGCCCCAGGAAAGTGGTCCAGCTGACCCAATCCAAGTTCATGAAGCCCCAGTCCAAGTCTATGAGGCTGGCAAGAGGCCCTCCTTTCCATCCCTCCACACCTGATAGATATACACACAAATATCTACCCTGTTCCTTGTTCCTCCTTCCCTCACTACCACCTCCATGAGCTAAATGATACTCTAAAATAGGTATCTGAGGCAAACCAAATTTTTTTCCCCTTTTAATGTTTTTAGTTTTCCAATACCTATAATGCCTTAACAAAGTGAAAATATTTTACTAATCATGATCTTAAGAGTATATGCTCACACCTAAACTAGCAAATTAATTACATGCCACTGTCCCATAGACAGTATCCCCTTGTCACTCATGCAAAAACAGAAAAAGACAGCCCATCCTCAGACATTTCACTTCCATCTGTTGAGGCATCACTAGTTTTATGACAGATGGAAAACTAAGGCTAAGATATAAGTGTTCCTTTTTTTAAAAATCCAGAATAAACCATTAAGTCCATATTATGATTACATGCAAAGGAAAACACATCCTTGAACATTCAGGCACACCATGACAGGCTTCATGCTGCTAAATCTTTAAAAATCTGCCATAGTTACTGTGGTAGGCCTAGCTTTTTTCCCCTCAAGAGAATTGTCCTCCTTGGGGAAAAGTCTGTTAAACTAAAGCTGCCAGTTTATACAATAAAGTTTAAGATGCAAGAACACCAGAAATTTTGAGACATGTCCACAACAGAATGAAATACGCTGAGGCACAGACTTGAGACACAAAGCCAAAACCACAAGTGTGCATAGCTCATGGCAAAAAGCAAGGGCTAGTGGTATTCTTCTAGAAGCTAAGAGGTCTCCTTCATATTGTCTTGCTCATAAAGAACAGCTTTGAAATGTCTCCTTTTCACAAGCAATTCAGTGGGCACTATAACTCATATGGTGGGAAAATGCAAAAGATTATGTTCAGATAAGAAAGCTATACATATGAATTTTTCAACCAATTAGACTAAACCACAAAAATGCCAGCCTTGGAATTTTGAGGCAAAGAGGGGCAATGTCATGTTCGATTTAAACTAAAATTTAGAGGCTCTAGAAAATGCCAGTCACTGGGGGCAGACAGGCAAGTGAATGGATAGGGTCTATTCCTGAAGCCCATATATCATGACAGTCCCATCTTCCCAGAAAACCAGGAGCTCCTTAGCTTTAAGAATCTAGACCCTACCCTTCAATTCAACTCACCTGTTTACTAATTCCCGGTGTTACCTCAAGGGGAAACAAATTTAGCTTTATAACTCAGTTTTGATGGACTCATTCATACCAGTGCATGCAGTTTTGTGCTGCTTCCTTGTTTTCACAGGAAGAGGTAAACCAGGATAGAAAGATACAAATTTGATTTTGACTTCGTTTCTACTGAAGGGCAGTCTTGCTAACCTTATAGTAAGGCCAGGCAGGGGCATGTAGTTCTAGCTCACAAATTCTGACTTTTTTGCAAACAGTTTGGCATCCTGGAGCTTTTTTATAAGATTTGTATTCCTAAGTATCTGACAACATTAAAGGGACTAGAAGTCTGAACACCCTAGGCAGGAGGTAAGATGAGCCCTTTTCTGCAGAGGTCCAATGTCTTTTTTACTTCTAATTACTCTCATGTGATCTTCTAAGGGGTGTCCAACCTGTAGCCCATGAGCCACGTGCGGCCCAGGATGGCTATGAATTCGACCCAATGCAAAATTGTAAATTTACTTAACATGAGATTTTTTGTGTGACTACATGCCACAATGTATTTAATGTGTGGCCCAAGACAACTTCTTCCAATGTGGCCCAGAGACACCAAAAGGTTGGACACCCTGAGCCTTTCTTACCAACAACTGTTAGTGACTTTCTTGGAAAGCTGGTGACAACAGTTAGTCCAGCTTAAACTGGATGTTAAACAATCTCACTCCAGGGGTCACAGTTTAAATGGCCCATTGGCAAGAAATGCCTGCTGCCTGTATGTGAGACTGATGTAAAGTCACTCACTTGCCTACTTTCAGCTTTGGTTCCTTTTCAGCAAGGTAGTCAGTCACAAGGAGGTCCTTCTACTGGCTTAAAAACCATCTCAAGGGGTCCATTAAATAGGCAAATGAAGGCAACTGTCACCCAATAAAATTCTTATATGCACACATTAGCTTTCCACTTGTTTAAAATCTGTCATCACACATTCCATTTTTGACATTAGTCTTCCAATGTTATTATAGTGACAAATTCCCTCTAATACGCCATTGGAATTCAAGTGTGTCTATTAACAACCCTGTCCTGCAGGCCAAGCAGCTCAAAGAAAGCAACACACAAAGCACATTAAACACATAGCATAAAACAGATCTATTCCGTAGTGAATTTTATTGAACTCACAGGGGGCATTCCTGTAAGAAAACAAAATAAAACAAAAACAAAAAGCCCTAAAGTTGTATAAGAATGCAGCATGTGACAAACCAGTGATGAGGCCTGCTCAGACCAAACTGGAGCAGATCCACTTCATACAACAGCCCACATGAAGGTGCTTTTATTCAATGCAAACAGACAGCAACAGTGACAACAGAATGAGACCGTAAATGCAATGGAAGTTTTTGTGACCTCTGACTAGGCTCTGGCCAGTCTATTATTCTCTTCCTACCAGCCAGGTAAGCAAAAGAGCTCATCTGCTAATGCCAGAAACTTTAAAGATCTTAATCCAGTTGGAAATGATTATAATGAAGGGACCTTTTTCTACCTAGCTGTTTCCCCAATTCAGAGGTGTCTAGTGGGTTAATTTTAATATAACAGAAAGTGTCATCTGGCTGGCTGCACCATGCACTGGTGACAGGGTCAGGATTAATGTGTTTTACACTCAGGTTGCTGGGCCTTCTGGCTGGTTGTGCCCTTCTCTGCACCTCGATCCTGAGTTTTCTGAGACTCTGTTATCTGAGGATAAAAGGGACCTACCAGCCAGTTGAGGGGTGTGTTGTTAACAAGATAATCCATCACATCATCTAAAGACTCTTTCATTTTCTGCAGCTGTCCCTTGCTAGAAGTGAGGAAGCCATCAGACACTTCTTTAAAGGAGGCAGCATTGCGGAACACCGAGTACATGTCTCCAGCCATCACCCCCAAGTGACTGGCCTGATCTTGGATATTTTGCGGTAACCCTTGGATGTTAGACAGGAGAGTGGAGCACGTGGTCTGCAGCTGCTGAGTCAGGTTTCGGGCAATAGCAAGAGTACGTGACTCAATGTGCTAAAAATAAAACAAATTCAAAATTAGCCGTGAACTCAATAACGCTATGCATGAATTAGTTCAATTACAGTATGCTAGTTATGTGTTCACCATGTATGTGGATTCTTCAATTTTTTAAAATTCTCATCACATTCATAAGTATAGCAGCAGTATTTTTATTCACATTTCAGAGATATGCATACTAGCTTCTGGAACCTAAAGAACCGCTTTTGAGGCTACAACATGCTATTTCTTCTATCTGGAACATTAGTGCCCGTACTGCCCTTTCACTTAGTTTATTCTCCCATTCATTCCCAGCTTAACACACCTCTTCCAGGAAGTCACCTGACTCAACCACCCTCACTCCAAGACTAAGTTAGGTACTTTTCCAATACAGTCTCAGAGCCCCTGTTTTGTGCTGTCAAAAGACAACAGTAAAAATGCCTGTATCCACTGTTAGTCTATACTGAGGGCAAGGCCCATGTTTCTCATTTAGCTGTATACCTTAGGGGCAATATGCATATCTGTAAGTTATCAAAGTTACTGTACTGTTTGGCTTTTCTGTCACATAACTTTGCTTTTCTGTTCAAACTTTTGCTGAAGAATAGTATTCTAAGGAATAATGGGAACACTGAAATAAAAGTCTGGTAGAACCTCTTCAGGAACTGTCATGACTGACTGTGTCCCACTCATCTTACCTCAGCACAGTGGGACTCATCAGTATCATCACAGCCAACGCTTCTCTTCCACTCCACCCAGGACAGATAGAGCTTGTCCTGAGCATCCTGAATTCTCTGGTTGGCACTATGAACATTCTCCCTGGCAAATTCAATCTAGACCACAATGAAATAACACAAAAGAATTGGTCAGACATTCGTGTCAGCCTGTTCTCAGATCTATGATGAAAATCACACAACATAAAAACCAAGAATATCCATAAGAGTTGAAGGACAGCCATCTCTGCCATCATTGTTATTTATTATCAAGTAATCATAGTTCGTTGCTGCCTCTATTTAACTATAAACCACTGTCTCCAAATTTACCTCCAGTGTAAAATATAAGAAAAAAATACAAAAGAGAATGGAACTCAAACTTCCTCTTCCCTGTGGCAGCTGCCCATTTTTCCTTCCAAGAATGGCAATACAGTACATACTGTTCTGTAACTTGGCAATCTTGAACAGCCATACAATAATCTTTTGTGATACAGCAATTTAATTAGTTGCCTATTAGCTGGCATGCATTGTTTATAGTCTGAACAAACATACATACCTGTGGGAAAAATTTCTGAAAGTGCCAAGGCACAGGTGTGTTTATCATTTCCCTAGAACCATCCCTCAAATCTTCCAGAAGTCCACAAAGACGCCTCTTCCTCTTTACCATTGCCCATAGCATCACACTTTGCCAGTGTGTTAGGAAGAGAGGGTCACCGTAATTTGACCCCTCAGAGTAAGATTAACAAAACTTTATATTTTAGCTATTTATACTTCCTTTTCTGTGAGTTGTCTGTATATTCTTCACCCATTTTTCTATTGGGTTGTTCATAAGTTAAAATTAAAAACTCTTGAATCTTGTGATTACATTTACTTTCATCCCTTGAGATAAATGAACTCACTTCAGAGATCTTTAAATGAACTTCTACTCACCAGTTTAACAGTGGAATGGAGCTGAGAAATGGTCTCTTGGCTTTTTTGCTTAGCTTCTTTCACCCTGCTGAGAGCCTGCTGGTAGGCACGTGAGCGGAGCTTGGTAGACAGAGATCCCAGCCTAATATAATAACTTGGCTTCTGAACAGTATCAAATCCTTCAACTTTTTTTGCTTCTTTTTCTGAAGTTAAAAAGAAGGAAAAAAAAACCATAAGGGATTAAAGCTGTAAGTGACAAGGCCTGGACTCTAACCTGGATCTTGATTTTGTTGGTTCTATTAACCCACCTAGCAACTATGCACTCATCCTCCCAAGACAGCGCACATCTACTGTTGGGCTTGACTACCCAGAACTTATCATTGCATTTTATACGTTTATCTACATACATCTCATCCCACTAGAACAAGCTTCTTGGGCAACAACACGGTACCTGGCATATAGTAGCCACTAAATGTTCAATGATTCTGCAAAGCACCCCATTAAAGAATATTTCTCTAGGCTAATTTCTCCTAAAATTTCAGCACTTACTAAGTACAATTCAGTGCGAAACTTAAGACTGCTTTAAGAAAGGAAATCAATGAAAATAGAAAGGTAGTGATTGTCTGAAGGAGATAATGGATATTCAAGCATGAAGGATCTTTTAGGGTGATGGAAATGTTTCAAAACTCAACTGAGATGATGGCTGAAATGATGGCTAAACTGCATCTTTAGTATGAAAAAGGTGAATTTTTTGGCATATAATTTAAGAGACTGACTTAAGATATGCAACACTATTTCAAGACAAAAATCCACTTACCTAGTTCTTCCTCAGTGAGAGGGAGGTACTGGTCTACCAGCAGCTCTGACGTGGTGAGCGCATTTTCTACTCCACTGCTCACCAGCTGCATCATCCGACTCCCCATGACTGTGTTAATGCTGTCACTGACCACAGACTTGGTCTTCTCCACACTGCCAGTCACCGCTCCTTTGGTCTTGTCCATCACCCCAGTGATCGTGCTGGCCACAGAATCCTTGGCCCCAGTCACAGTCGTCGTCACAGCATCTTTCACCCCAGTCACAGCACCTTTGGCATTGGCAACAACCTACAAGTAGAAAAATAGATCACTTGGCTGGAGAGAAACAAGGGCATAGTACATATTTAGTATATATTGAAAATCTTAACTAAGGCAGCATAGTTGAAGAGTTAAAGAAGGAATTGGTCCCTTTCACTCTCTAACTTTAGGTGTTAGGCAAGTCGCTAAGAACTGATGAGCCTCATCAGGTATATTTGCCATACCTGCCACCATTCAAGGGTTGTTGGAATAACAAATGAGGTAAACATATAAAAATCTATCAAGATGTTACAGGCAGACATGTCTGCCTTCATCTTACTGGATGTGCTCTCAGACACCAAGTAAGAAAGGTTCTATATATCATCTCTGCATTTAACAAACACCACATGAGAACCAGCTAGGATAAACAGATAGAACATGAAAATACGTCAGATGGGAAGCCTCAGCCTTCCTGTCCCAAGCTCACCTGATTTGTTGGCTGATTCAGAATAGGCAGTTTCTCCTCAATCCTGTCCAGTCCCATACAGGCATAGGTATTGGCAATAGCAACTGGAAGAATCACAAATGGGGAAAATGTTAACAGTATTAAGTATAGGATGAATACATATTATCATATCTTAGATAATATTTACTTATAAAAAAGCAGCAAGAATGCTGACCTTCATTTATTACACTGTGCATTGCCTAGTTTCTCTAGCTTAGACAGGAAGAGGCTCAGCAGGTTGCTGGCAACTTTCTTCTGACAAGGAAACAAGGAGATGGGGGTGCAGCAGGCAGGAGTGACAAGCCAGGTAGGAAGCTGGCTAAGAAGCTTCTTCCTCATCCATTGGCTCCTAAACTTAATGGGAAGAGAAGCCAAGCTTCACCTGAACCCTCATTCATGGAATAAGGTTATCTGAGAACTCTCAAAATTAGCATTTCCATGTTAATTCAACCCTTACCAAAACTTAATTCAATATGTGGCAACAGGAAATGGTTATGCTAACAGCACTATGGATCTCCCTAACAAGGCCTAGATTTTAGTCCAAGCTTCCTCCTAATGATGACCAAGCCAAGCACTAGTCCTAAATTCATCTGGGAAGTAGCAGAGCTAGAAAACTGCTCTCTAAAGGTTCCTTTTACTCCAGAAAGTACATGACTTAACCATTTGAGGGATTGATTTAAACCTTCATTCAAAAGGGCTCAGTCAGAAAACCTTGATACACTGCTAGTAGGAATGTAAAATGATAAGCAACTTTGGAAAACAGTCTAGTAATTCCTCAAAAGCTGAAACAGTAATTATATGACCCAGCAGTTCCACTCCTAGTATATACCTAAGAACTTAGAACATGTGTCCACACAAAAACTTATATACAAATATTCACAGTATCACTCATTATTCTTATCACCATAAAGCACCCAAATGTCAATCAACTGATGAGTAAACAAACATGATCTAACCACACAATGGAATCTTATTCCACAGTAAAAAGGAATGAAGTGCTCATATGTTGTGCAACTATCACCCATCTCATTCCCAAAACTTTCTCATTACCCAAACAGAAACTGGTATGATGTTCTTCTTTAGGGTGATAATAATGTTTTTTAAATTGATTGTGGCGATGCCTGCACAGCTCTGAATATACTTAAAAAATGAGTGACTTGTACACATTAAGTGTGTGAATTGATGGGGTGTTAATTATATCTCAATAAGATGTTATCATTTACTTTTAAAGCAGTTCATGTACACTGTGTGGTCCCAAAGAAGTCTTTCAGTTTATACATTGCCTCTCCTTGTGACCTCAGATGCCAACATAGGAGCATCCATGGAGGATTTTTAAGAAGTTATTATGAATATCTACCATTGCTATGAAGCAGGCCTCCTATAACAACGAGGGTCACCCAGCAGTTTCTAGACAAAAGCAGTATATGCCTCAGGAGAGGCTGAAGATACTGCTAGTGTGTGCTCAGGGTACAGGCTGGCATTCACCATATTCAAACCAGTTCCAGGCTCACTCCTCTAACAGGTCCCTTGAATTAAATCTTGACGGGGAAGCAGAACTCACTTTGTGGCTCTAGCTTCTGGATGATGGGCAGAGCGCTCATCACAGCCACCGATGTGATGGTCTTCACACCCTTCTCCGCGATCTCACACACAGACTTCAAGTAAGGATACTGATCCTTTGTGGTGACATAAGCCGAGGAGACAAGGTCATATGTGGAGCTTACCAAGGGTAGGTTAGCGACCCTAGTCACCACACTCTGCAACCATGAAGGAGAGGGAATTAACTTCTTGAAACACTTGGGGAGGGAAAGGAATTAAGAAACAGCTATTTAAAATTCATACCGGCTGTGGATCAACTGCAGCAGATACCATTTTTCTTTGTGGAGAAAGCAAGCTGTGGGAGAGAAATTTATCTCAGAACACTACAATAAGACTTCCAGATTCATTCCCCAACCCGAGCAAATGCTAATTTCAAGTAGATTAAAATTCAAGATGATGTACATGTAGTCTTCAGCACTTTTTCCCACCCTCCAGCTCTGAGACCTCTCCCCTGGGCAAACACCTCAGGCAAAGTTTCAGAGTTCCTGTGTAAACTTTCAAGAGAAAACTGCAGGGAAAAGCAGAGTTGCTGATACTTTTGTTTCTTCACCAGGATACTAGAAATGCCTTTTGAAGGAGAACATCTGTTCACAAAAGTGCTAACCAAGTTAAAATCCATGTTAAAACTAAAGACAGATTTCAAGGAGAAGACATCTTGGACAGTCAGGATAACCGAGTTGAAGCACATTGGAGGGAAGGGGCGGGGAGGGGCTTATTTCTTCCTTGTCAAAGAAACTAGTTTGATGGTGATTAAGCATAGAAGAAAGGAGATACTCCCAGGAATTGAGAAACATTTCATTTCAGGATGGCTTTAAATGTAAATTTCGTGTTCCCAACGACCCACACCAACACAAATTGCCTCACTGCTCACAACAGAGCTGGGAAGTTAACAGGAACGAGCACAGGCCGAGGGCCAGTACTTCTGGGCCAATCAGTTCACTGTCTGGCCACGAAGGGTCCCACTTCTACAAGAAATGAGTGAGAACGGCGCTTAAGGGGAAGTCAGGCGCTAGCATCGATTGCTCTGCTGTCACTGCGTACCCCGTAAAATTCTGCGTTAAGACGATATTCTAACGCATTTGCTTTTAAATCACATTCTTCCGGGACAAATGAAAATGTTACCCCGCAACCAAGCCAAGAAGCTACAACAGCGCTAGAGTAGCTTGCAGAAAAGAAGACTCAACTACCAAAAGCAAGTGTCGAAGGCGCAGGCCCAGGACCGCCCCTTCCCAGCAGGGTACGGAGACGGGCACACCCCACCGGCCTCCACCCCAAGCCGTCCAGCCCAGAGGCCCGGGGGCGACCCGGGCCAGCTCGCTGGGCACAGAGAGGGCGCGTACTCACCGACCAACCGCAGCCCAGAGGCAAAGATCCCGCGAGTCCTGCACGCCGAGCCCAGCAACACCTACCGCATTCAAAGGGCAGGGCCGGCGGACCTCGCTTTATACTCCGGCCCGCCCCGCCCCTCACAACACGTGACAACGGCCGGGGACCCGGAACACCCAGCGCACAAAGCCGAAAGTTGCCTTTGACACCTTCCTCCAGTCCCGACCGGTTTTGTGGGTGAGGCTTGTTCTGCCTGACTTGGGGGCTCTGCTTGAGTCTGGGATCCCGGGAACCCTGCAGCAAAAATGAGGCCGGCGCCCCGGCAGGCGCTGGGGTTTCTGCAAACGGCGGTGTGGAATCGCTCAAATCCATTAGTCCTCAAAATAGAACTGTTTTAAAAAATGGAAACAATGATTCTAGACTTATTTTTATCAAATAACTTGTAAAGTTTTGTAAAATTCTAATCTATAGAAATTTGTTTCACTGCTGTTTTGACTTTGAAGTCTATTCTTCATCCATATTCCTATTTTAAAGTTGAATCGGAATGTCTGAAAGGGGCCCTGAATACCTTGTGTCGGTACCCCCTTTTTTTCTCAGCGATACACTCCGGGCTGACAGCTGCCCATGCTTATTATGCCAGATGACTAATTTTTTTTTAAGTCGTGGGCTATGCATTAGTGTATTTTAAAAGAAACAAACCAACATCTGAGTCGCAATTTTTTGTTTTTGTTTTTTTCTTGTGTAGAATTCTCAACTTCGACCTGATTTTTTGAGCAAACAGGCTGACCAACCGCCCGGAGCTGAGTACGTGTTCTGTGGACTTCTCCCCGAATGGGTGGCGGGAGAATCTCCAGATGACAGGGCCGCGGGCCTCCGCCTCCGGGTATCTCCCTGGCGCTGGAGGTGGTCGCCAGGTCCTCCGCCTCGAGAACGCGGAGTTAATGGAAGCGCCCAGGCAGGGTACCTGTTTTGTGTGTCATTGTGAAAAGCCCTCAAAGGCATTCTCCTCAATTACTTAACTAATGTTCCATGCACCTGGATACTGTTTATCATATTTAAAGCTCCAAACTGAATCATTAAAAATGTGTCCCTTATACACGACTGAATACATCTACAATCTACAAGCCCTCAGCAAGGAAAAACAGTTATGGCATTTCTCACCATCCCGCACCCCCCCAATGTAATTCAAGATAAAATACAATGCTAAACTAGAAATGTTAGGAAGCCCAGAAATGTTCCCCCCCACCACGTTGACAGCTTCAATGCTTTAAGCAATCAAATTACTACTTTTTTTTTTTCTTTTGTTTTTGGCGTTCTAGCTTTGTTAGTGCTCTAAGCAGGTATTTGGTGTGTCTATCATTAATTAACTTCTGCTCTATGACACAGGAATGTGCAGAATTTTGAGTAATGATGGTTTTTTTTTTTTTTTTTTTTTTTTTTTTTTTTTTTTTTTTTTTTTTTTTTTTTTTTTTTTTTTTTTTTTTTTTTTTTTTTTTTTTTTTTTTTTTTTTTTTTTTTTTTTTTTTTTTTTTTTTTTTTTTTTTTTTTTTTTTTTACTTTTCACTAATCTGACCTCATTGTGCAATAGAAGACTTGCCCTTTCGCCTACAAATGCCTCCATCTTTCCCTTTAAAAAAAAAAAAAAAAACCTATGAGTCATTTGTCCTCTTTAGGGATAAGCAACTTCCTTTTCTTTTTCTATTACTTACATCTGTTAAGAAGAGGGCTCCAGGAACTAATATTGAGGAGAGATTCTCTAATTTCACAGAGGATGAAGCACCAAATTTGTCACATGCAACTCTTGTCTTCCTGAGCCTGTGAGAAGGTAGAGCTAGTGGCAAGAATAATACCTAAATCCTCCAGGTTATTTTGATACTCTTTAGAGAACCGTTGTTTTACAGAAGTGTTTTTTCATGGTTTGGTAGGGGAACTAGTCCATCAGAATCACCTAGCATGTTTTTTGTTGTTTTTATTGTTGTTTTGTTTTTTTATTGTTGTTCAAGTACAGTTGTCTCCATTTTCCCCCCACCACTCTCATCCCCCCACCTCTACCTCCTACCCTCAATCCCACCCCCCTTTCACTTTGTCCACAAGTCCTTTACACATTTGTTAAACATTCTGCTTTCTATCCCAGATGTAGAATCAGGATCTACATGGGTGAAGCCCAGGTGAACCTGCATTTTTAACAGTACCTCTTTTGGGTACCACCACTTTTTACTCTTCACAAAATATTTTCACATGTTCCTCAGGTTTGAGCCCCACAACAGCCTGTAAGCTCAATGGAGTGGGGGTTATCACTCCATCTTTACAATGAAGAAAGAGCCTCAGAAAAGTCATAGGACTTATCTACAGTTTTATGACTGACTTAGCAGGAGCTAGGCTGACTACATTCCAGAGGCATGACCAGGGATGGTTACCTAATTCCATTTGCCTTAGTTCCCCCATCTATAAAATAGAAATATGTACTGTATTTTGCTGTGTATAATGCGCACCCACAGTTCTGGCCCAAACATGCAGGAAAAAAATCTTACATTTTAATTTTTAATTCAATTATTTATTTATATTTAGAAACAAAACCAAGTGTCATATTCCAGGGCATTATTTTGCATTCAGATATCGATATTGCTTTCTAGAGTTATGCTTTTAACACATACGCAAATAAATAAATAAAAGGATTAAAAATACTTACATAGATACAGAATCACTACCCATATAATGCACATCCTTATTTTTCCCTAAAAATTTTGGACAAAAAGTGAGCATTATACACAGCAAAATACAGTAATAGTATTACTTCATGTTCTTGGTAAAGGGTATTTGGGTGTTCATTGTACTAGTTTTTCAACTTTTCTGGGGCTTAAAATATTTCAAAATAAAAGATTGAGGATATTACATAGTAATAAGAGAATGAACCTATAACTACATACAATGAAATGTAAGTGAAAGAAGCTGTATACAAATAATATTGTATGAGACAAGCAAACTAAGCTCTGCCCTCAGAAGTAATGATAATTGCTTTGGGGGCAGCAGTCCCCAACCTTTTTGGTACCAGGGGTGGTTTTCATGGAAGATAATTTTTCCATGCACCCAGGTGGGGCAGATGGCTTTGGGATAATTCAAGGGCATTACATTCAAGCTCACCTCCTGCTGTGCAGCTCAGTTCCCAACAGACCCAGGTCAGTATAAGTCCAAGGCCACAAGGTTAGGGGACCCCTGCTTTGGGGACTGGGGAAGACTGGTGACTATAGAGGGCCTTGAGGGGACTTTTAGGTGCTGGTAATTTTCTTTCTCTTGTTTTGAGTGCTAGTTATATATGTGAAAATTTATTAAACTGTACACTTACATATAGTTTTTTATATGTATGCTATACTTCCTTTAAAAAAAACTTTTGAAAAGTTGAGAAAAGAAAAATGTGATGCTTACTTCATAAGGTTTTTGTGGGGATTAAATAAATCAGTACATTCAACAGTTAGAATAATAACAGGTACATAGAAATGATAGCTATTATTAATATTTTTTAATCATACCCAGAGCTTTTTTGCCCAAGAAAGCCTTGATGGACATTGGGCTGCAGAGAACATAGCTCACAGGGAAAGTAGAATGGGCTCCAAGGGACCAGCAAAACCCCAGGCCCTGCCCGGTCTTCCTTCTTAGACTGCAAAGTATGGGAGACCCTGCTGACAAAGACACATTCCCTAGAGTTTGTAGCAACTTAACCTTATTTTGGTGTATATATTTAAAGATTTTATTTACTTATATTTAGAGAGAAGGTAAGGAAGGGAGAAACAGGGAGAGAAAAATCAACATTCGAGAGAAACATTGATTGCTTGCCTCTCACACACCCACAACTAGGGATCTGGCCCACAGCCTGGGCATGAGACGTAACTGGGAATCAAACCCGCAAACTTCTGGTTTGCAGAATGACACCCAATCCATTAAGCCACATCAGTCCCACCTCTTTGGGTATATTATTGATACCAAGTAATAGTAAAATAGCAAGGAAAACAAATCCGGCAATGAAGTTGTCTCTCCCAGAGGCAGGGCGGCTCCTCCTCCTCCAACACCCCTATCTTTACTTCCCTCTCCCATAAGCACTATGTGCTCCAGCTACATGCATCTGCATCCACTCCTCCATGAAGGGCTCTGTCTTTCTCATAGCTCTCTCTTTGGACATACCCTCATTTCCTCCATCTGGAATGCCTAACCACTGTGGGGGGTGGAAGAAACTTACCTCTACCCTCCAGTTTCTTTCAGCTGGTCTACTAATTAAATAGACATGAGACATATTAACAAGAGAAAATGACCAAATTTAATTATATACATATGAACGGGAACCCCACATACATGAACAAGTAAGAGACCCCACACACTTGAACGATTCAGGGACAGAAAGTTAAAATGAGGTATACATGGCATTCTGAGCTAAGAATGAGCTAAGGTGCCTTGGGGGCTTCAAAGGGTCATTGCAGGGTGATAAGAGGAGCAGATGTTTAGAAATTAGAAGCTTGCCCTGCCCTATAAATAAGTTATAAAAAGTTATTTCCAGTGATAATGCATATGGGAAAGGCCCCTAATTTAAATTCTTTAAGGGAGAGGTAAAGTTTCTCATGAGTCTGCCATCTGCTCAAAATAATTCATATGCCAAAGTAGTGCATTTTGGGAAGGCCTGTTCTGAATCCCTACAACATCTGGAAAATTCTATTCACTCTGTATGACTCAGCTCTTCATCTCCATTAGGTCTTCCTTTCTCAGCCCTATGGTCACAAAATGGTAACTGGTAGAACTGGGCCTCAAACCAGGCATGTCCAGCTCTACATTCTATGCTGTACATCTCCATTTGGTGTATGCTCTTAAGTAATAAATACACTTGACTCTCATAGGCATCAGTGCCTGTAAGATAAAGGAGATAGGTGATATCAAGGGATCCTTCCCACTATATTATCTTATTTCACAAAATAACAATGCCTTACTTTGTTTATAGCTATACAATATCCTTCCTATAAACACTGGAGCTTATAAATTACTATAAGCTCTTTTGTAGTTTCTCACTGTAACATGGCACAGTGAATGACTTTGAAATCAGAGTCCCAACATTTTTGTTTCCAGCATTATTGAGATACAATAGACATAGGATGTTGTATAAGTTTAAGGTGTACAACATAGAGATCTTACACATGTATATATTGAAAAAGGAGTATCACAACAAGGTTAGTTAAGGGATCCATCTCCTCACATGCTACACTTTATGTGTGTGTTTGTGATGAGAACTTTTAAAATCTACTCATAGCAACTTTCAAACGTACAATACAATATTGTTAACTCTAGTCACCATGTTATACATTACATTCCCAACTTATTCATTCTATAATTAGAAGCTTGTACAGAGTCCCAACTTTGAATCTATGCATACTGTGGTGGTAATAATAATATCTGCCTCAAATGTTTACTATGCAGAAAAATAAGGTAATCTGTAAAAGGCCCAAAACACAGCACCGCCCACATAGTAGGTTATTAGCAAATGTCATTTTCTTTCTCTGGTTAATTTTGCTTTGTTCATGGAAAAATAAAGCTAACTAAAATTTAAATAATCAGAATTAACATAACTTTAAAGTAGGAAGAGCTCCTGTTGATGGTCCCATCCAGTGGGTCTCTGTGTGCATGGTAACGGCTTGGGACCCTTATTAAAATACAGATTCTGGGGCCTCGTCCCCAGAGATTGATTCACCTGATTTAGGAAATAGGTAGGAATGTTTAAAAAGTACCCAAGGACATTCTGATGCAAGTAAACCAAGAATTACACTTTAAGAAAGGACCACATTCACTGGACTCTTCTGAGGGACAAAGCAGCTGAGTGATTTGCCTAAGGCAGCAATTTTCAACTGATGTTCCCGGGTAGGCACAGCCATGTGCCCCAAGAATTTTCAAAACATGCAAATACCTGACTATTTAGTCGGGGGCCCTGACCTCCTTTCCCTTAGATTGTCAAATTAAAAAATGACAACAGTTAGTACAACAATAGCCATGTGTGTGAATGATTCAAAATTATAACTTTTTTTGTCAGATCGGCAAAAAATATATTTTTGATGTGCTCCAGAATTCCATGATCAGTATATGTATGCCATGAGATGAAAAAGGTTGAAAATCACTGTCCTAAGGCACTACAACCTGGCAGAGTTGAAGCCAGAACCTGAGGTGCCTGACTCCATGGACTTTCCACAATGCATTACAAAAATACAACTCAATGATAAACCAGTTTCATCAAATCATTTTGCCATAAAAAAATTGCCCTTTATAATATATATTTATCAATTTAAACTCCAACTGAAGTTTACTGGCATGCCCCAGAGAACCGATTCCCAACCTCAAGGCCTAAGAAGCCCAAGAATGAATGATTTCGAAGTTGCTACAGCATGGCAGTTTGCTTGGCAGGATGAATGATCTTTGTCCTGGGTAACCTAAGCAGCTCTGCCTGGAGGCCTCAGTCCACTGTGTATCCAGGTCACTGACAATCAGGGCCTGACCACAGAAAAGTCAAAGTGGCAAAGTATTATCTGAGGCCCATTCACCTACTCTTTTAGCACCTTTGCTCCTCCTTAGAGAACCCTCCTTTATCCAGGTGCACTGATGTTTTTTGCCTGCTTTGAGTTTCCCTGCTGCAATATCCTCCCTAACACACTCAAATCCTAACAAGCCTGTGCTCTAAACTAAAAATTCATATGCACTTTATAAACAAATTCAAACCAGAATGCTAAAGACTAGTTTATTAACTCCCCTCTCCTAGGGGCATTTAGAAGTTAATTTAAACATTTTTAAAAGTAATTTACAAAATATATTCTCATGTGAAGTAGAAAGAATGTGCTATTCTTATTCTATGCTCTGACTCAAAATCTCTCATCCAAGGTTACCCCGTTTGTACATGATAGAACCTTTGAAAACAATGTTCTTTCAGCTATATTATGCCACCTCTAAAGGATAAATGTGTAAAGATCCCTGGCAAATGTTTGTCGAATCGATGCTAAAATAAAGAGCAAGGAGCAGTAAATTAGTGAGAAAGAAATAAAAAATAAAGGTGAGGGGCATTTCCTTAGGGGAACAGGAAGAAATTATGCTTGGTAGGTGGGGATTAAGGCTATGTGAAGTTAAGAAAGTCTGCCCAAACTGCCCCCCATCACACACACCCCTCTCATATGCTACCTATGTGTCAGTCCCCAGGTTTGATCAGTTCCCAAGGACTGTGGATAACATGTTTATTTCTTTTTTGTGCTCTTTCTCAACAATTAAGAATCAGAGTCAGGTCATTTTTATTTGGGGCCAGGAAGTCCAGATGACAACACTAGTGGTGACATAGCCCTGTGAGTTGCTATGTGCTTCTGTGTGCATGAAAATGGCCTGGGACACAGATCCTCAGCCAAGCGCCTTCTCTTCAGATGGCTGCTTCAGCAGTTTTGTCAGAGGCAAGAGCTGCGGGCAGCCACCCTCAGAACCCGTCCATTTGGCCTGGCTTCATTTTGTGAAGATGCCTGATTCTTCTATTTCTCTGAGTCCTCTTATTGGTCAAGAGCAAGGTGGGAGAGATGTGTTATTGGTTTTGTTTAAGTATGTTAATTTTGAAAAGATGACCAAGCCAAAAGTTTTAAGATTGACTTAACTGTCACATTCACTGTCAACATCCACGTTGCAGCTCTGGAAATGGATTTGGCAAAGATTCTTTTCCTAGGCTGGCTTATGACAAGGCCAAACTAGCAGTCCCTACTGATTCAGCAAACAACTGAGGGAGTTGGAGAGACACGGCTTTACCAACCAGTCCCAGGGGCCATTTCCAGAATCATCCCACTCTCCGAGCTATAGAATGAAACCCTCAAAGTAAGGATAATTTTTGTCATCCCACTGTGAGTCATTTCTTTTCTCTGAGCCACTTAATCAAAGTCCCACATTTGTTTTGATATTTTATTTTTTTAATTATTTTAGTGTTGTTTAATTACAGTTGTCTGCATTTACACCCCACCACTGCCCCCACCCCAACCAAACCCACCTCCCTCTCTTGCTTCCACCACCCACCTTGGTTTTGTCCATGTGTCCTTCATAGTTGTTTCTGAAAACCTTTCCCCCCATTACCTCCTCCCAACTCCCCTCTGGTTACTGTCAGATTGTTCTTAATTTCAATGTCTCTGGTTATACTTTGCTTGCTTTTTTCTTTTGTTGATTAGGTTCCAGTTAAAGGTGAGATCATATGGTATTTGTCCCTCACCGCCTGGCTCATTTCACTTAGCATAATGCTTTCTGTTCCATCCATGCTGTCCAAAAGGGCAGGAGCTCCTCCTTTCTCTCTGCTGTGTAGTATTCCATTGTGTAAATGTACCATAGTTTTTTGATCCACTCATTTACTGATGGCACTTAGGTTGCTTCTAGCACTTGGCTATTGTAAATTGTGCTGCTATGAACATTGGGGTGCATAGGTTCTTTTGGATTGGTGTTTCAGTGTTCTTAGGATATAATCCCAGCAACAGAATTGCCGGGTCAAAAGGCAGTTCCATTTTTAGTTTTCTGAGGAAATTTCATACTGTTTTGCACAGTGACTGCACCAGTCTGCAATCTCACCAACAGTACACTAGGGTTCCCTTTTCTCCTCATCATCTCCAACACTTGTTTGTTGATTTGGTTATGATGGCCATTCTCACTGGTGTGAGGTGGTATCTCATTGTGATTTTAATTTACATCTCTCTAATGGCTGGTGATGCTGAACATCTTTTCATGTGTCTCTGGGCCCTGTGTATGTCCTCCTTGGAGAAGTGCCTGTTCAAGTCTTTCGCCCATTTTTTAATTGGGTTGTCTGTCTTCCTAGAGTGGAGTCATGTGAGTTCTTTATATATTTGGGAAATCAAACTCTTGTCCAAGGTATCGTTGGCAAATATATTTTCCCATATAATTGGTTCTCTTTTCATTTTAATGCTATTTTATTTGTCCTTGATATTTTATTTTTAAAAATCCTAAAAGCTTCACTAAGACAGAGGGATATATCATGAACCAAACTTCAGCGGACATGAAGACCCACCCTACTATAAATATTAAGAAATTTATCAAGAATTCAGAGTTGATCTAAAATGATACTGGTATAGAGTAATCCTAATATCTTTTTAACATATCTGTAAAAAAGAATAAACAAATCAAACTGTATTTGATGATCTTTAAATGTTAGAACACTGAAATGGAAAAAATAAAAATATGTGACACACAGTTATTCTTGTAAGAATGGCATCTTTGCAAATGACATCACTTTTCCAAGGCTGCAGGAATTTTCATGTTTGGTTTTAGCAAACTTAAGCCACTCTGAGATGCAGGAGCTACAGGAGCCAGACAGAGCTAGCTGTGCTCCTTGCCAATGAGCGCTGGCCCCCTGAGGCAACACCCTTGGTTCTTTGCCTGGAGATGGCCAGGGCACCCAATTTACAACACCAGGGAAGTGGCAGCAGAAAGGTTAGTGAAATTGCTGCCGTAGTCTTCTTTTTCACAAAGCTTATTCAAAAACATGATTAAGTTGAAAAAAGAAGCAATTGAGAGGTTTGCTGAGAAATTAATGCTAACACTTCAAGAAAAATCTAAAAATCACTGGTATGCTGAAAAACCATCGAAAGGACAGGCCTACAGGTGCATTTGTGTCAGTAAGTTTCAGAGTTGATCCTGACATCTTGAAAGCACTGTGAGAAAAGATGGGTCTTGTACAGTGACCTGGTCTTGCCAAAGGAACTCATTCTGTGGGTGGACCCATGTGGGTGTGCTGTTGGGAGAGAAAAACAAAGTGAAGGGATTAAGCAAAAACAAAACAAAACAAAACAAAACAAAACAAAATTTCATAGACACAGACAACAGTGTGGTGATTACTACAGAGAGAGGGAAGTGGAGAGGGTAGAAAAAGGGAAAGAGGAGATAAATGGTTATAGAAGGAGACTTTATTTTGGGTGGTGAACACACAATATAATATACAGATGATGTACTATATAGAGAATTGTACACTTGAAATCTATATAATTTTATTAACCAATGTCATCCCAATAAATTCAATAAAAAATTTTTAAAATGCAATGCATTTGTTGTTGCTAGCTTTGAAAGTGAGCATGAGAACAAGGACAAGATCTCTAAGAAAGTTACCAGGGCCTTTGACAAGGTTACCTCTGATTATTGTTTGGGATTCTATTCTTCAGATGTAGAAACAAGTAACAAATCAAAAGTGAAACCTCTTCAGTGACTGAAGTTCTAAGCCCTGTGTATCAGATTTCAGAACTGACATTCCCAGCTCTTCCAGTGTGGCACCCTTTGCCCAGACAAGGACAGGAATGTACCAAGGGAATGCCCATCAGAGTCACTTGCCTCATTCTGTTCCATTTGGTCATCCAAGTCAGGGAAGGTAAGAATAAACCATATGGCCCAATTCCACTAGCATGGGTACCTTTTCCTGGAATGCAGTGTGACCAGAATCATTGGATTAATCCTCACATGTTAACACCTCACTAGCTGCTTTGGATTTTGTTGGTGCAGAGAGAAGGTAGAATAAGTCTGACTACATGTTAAAAGTTATAAGTTCATACCCATGATAGTCAAGTTGGATGGGTCAAACCATCGAACATTTTTTTATAAAGAAGTTATTGAGAATAATCTTTCTTAGAACATATATGCACTTTATTTTTTATTTATATTTTAAATTTATTTTCAAAGACAGGGGAAGAGAGGGAGAGAAACATCAATGTGTGAGTGAGAGAAACAACAATTGGTTGACTCTCACACACCCCCAACCAGGGACCTGGCCTGCAACTCAGACATGTGACTTGACCAAGAATTGAATTGGCCACCTTTCAGTTCACAGTACAGTGCTCAGTCCACTGAGCCACACCAGCCAGGGTCGCATGTTCACTTTAGATATATTGACATAGTTTGAGAAACTTTATTAAGGTTAGTCAAGTGCCTGAGTTTTAAATTTTGGACTTGAGTATTTACATGCTGTGTATCAACTCTGTTGTATATGAGAACACTGTAAGAGTGGACAGTCTGTTCTAGCACCTTTAAGCATTGACTTCATAAAGAACATGTAAGTTATTGATATACAAGGAAATATATTTTATGTCATTGTTGTTTAGAAGAATTGTGTGAAATCATGTAGTTGCAAATAAAAAGTAGTTTGAGGCATGAAAAAATAAATAAATAAAACCACTCTGCTGTCTCAAAAGAAAGACCATTTCTCTGAAATTAAAATGCAGATCAACTAGCTACTGCCCCCCATTTACATTGATCACTTAGATTCTGATCAGATATAGCTAATGGGGGGTAATGGAATATGGACTCAAAAACACTGCCCCCTCCCTGCATTAAGAAGCTTCAGGCTGACCTTACAGGTCACAAGATATAATCTTGAAATACAGACATAAGTAAATCCACATGTACCTAGGTAATATAGAACTGAATTAAATTGAATGCCATACATGAAATACATGCTGGCTTTTCATTCCTCCTCACACTATACTCTTCTTACATTAATTTTTGCTTCCAAAAATCATCCTCTCAGAGTTGAGAGGAAATCACATAGCACTTAGTTTGATGAAAGTTTTAGATAAGAAGGAAATACAATGGGAGGGAGAAGAAGTTAGATATCAATGGAATTTTCTTTATTATAGTATCATTTTGTTTTTGGTTCTGGCAGGTAGCTCAGTTGATTAGAGTGTCATCCCAATGTGCCAAGGCTGTGGATTCCATCCCTGGTCAGGACACAATGAGAATCAACCGAGAATCAACCAATGAGTGCATAAATAAGTGGAACCACAAATCAATGTTTCTCTCTCTCTCACTTCCTCTCTTTATAATCAATAAATTTAAAAAATTAATATATTGTCCATGGTGTTAAAAATTCATAATTATTATAATCCATAACTCTATACTATGGATATTTTGTGTTATACCATTCCCATATTTTTCTAAGAAAGTGTATCTACCTAATCTTTATTTGTTGATTTTTTTTAGAGAGAGGAAGGGAGGGAGAGAGGGATAGAGAAAAACGGATTTGTTGTTCCACTTATTTATACATTCACTGGTTGATTCTTCTACGTGCCCTGACCAGAGATCGAACCTGCAACTTTGGTGTATTGGGACAATGCTCTAACCAACTAAGCTACCCAGCCAAGGGGTACCTATCTAATCTTTTTTTTTTTAATTAATATAGACCTCTTTTTTAAAAGAATTTTATTTATTTATTTTTGGAGAGAGGGGAAAGTTAGGAGAAAGAGAGGGAGAGAAACATCAATGTGTGGTTGCCTCTCATGTGCCCCCTACTGGGGACCTGGCCTGCAACCCAGGCATGTGCCCTGACTGGGAATCGAACAAGCAACCCTTTTGTTTGCAGTCCAGCACTCAATCCACTGAGCCGCACCAGTCAGGGCCCTATCTAATCTTATATTTTTATAAAAGTGGTTTTATATTATTGATAATATTCTGTAGATTACTTTTCACTAAATATATCATAAATATTAAATATTCTGCAATTGACCTCATTCATGTTGAAAACTCGAGAGTATTCAGACATGTGACAGAAGCAGACCAGGTTGCTTGTTAACCCAGTCATCCACATGGCTCCACTCTAAGCAATGTGACTATTGGAATATATCACTGAAGACAGAAGACAAACACTCAAGGAGGGAACACAGAAACAACTGGGTTGGTATTTAAACAACCGGGTTTGGCTAGAAATATTATGGCCTATTTAAGGATCAAACTAAAGCAACATTAATCAAGGTCCAAGGACTTTGCTCTGTGGATCAATATAAAACTCTTTTTAAAACATAGACTTCTTTCAAAAGTATAAGTATGCCACTTGATAGAATGTGTATTTAAACAACCAGAGCAAACTAATTTATTATCTGCTTCTCAACCCATAGTTAGTAGAATGCATTTTCATACTTTCATAAAGAAATCTTACAGCTCTCAGTGTCTTCATCCAGAAGATAAGGATACAGATATCTGAAACCTCCAAGGTTGCCATTAGGATTGAATAAAAATAATTCATGGTCAAATGTTTTTGAAAGATACAAATAAAATCTTTCTGTAAAGAAACAAAGAGCCCTGAGCACTGGCCTGTGAACCAAAGGCTCGTCACTTCAGTTCCCAGTCAGGGCACATGCCTGGGTTGTGGGCCAGGTCCTCAGTAGAGAGTGCGTGAAAAGCAAGCACACATTGCTGTTTCTCCCCCTCTCTGTCTCCCTCCCTTCCCCTCTCTTTAAAAATAAATAAATAAAATCTTAAAAAAAAAGAAACAAAGAAACATCATAGCTGTCCCTAAGTTGAAATAAAAGAAAAAACTTTCTCATATAACTCAAAAATATCTATTTATTAAAGCTTATTAAAGTATGGGGATTTTAAAAGGAAACACACAACAATGTTAATCACAGTTATTGTAGAAGAATTATACAATAGCTCATTTTTTCTTATTGGTTATTCTTTAAAGTAAACATATACTAGTTGTGACGGAATAAAAAAATTTATGAAGATTTTTATTAGATTGTAATTAATGTTAAAAAACTAAACAACTAGCCGGAGAAGTCACTAATGATTGCTAAATTCTACCTCAAAGCTTAACTACAAAAAAAGCCAGTAACTGGATGCAGCTCACTTGTTCTAGAAAAATCCAACTGTGACCTTTGAAACATATACCCAAGTCAGGAAACCCCACAGCTGCTTGGAGATGGCTAGTTAGAGTGTCTCAAAATTGCAATTCTAATTGATGAACCAAGACACAGTCTCTCAAATATTTTGGAAAAGTGCGGGTGGGGGTATGAGACCATAAACTGAGCAAAGTCAGCTACAGTATCACGGGACCCATTCCTAGTCACCTGCTGGGCCTCTACAATTGTGTTCTCCAAGCAACACACATCTCCTACCTAGCAGCACCAATCACTGACATTGCTTGATGGGTGGTACATCCCCAAAGACAGATGGTTTCACTTCCATGAGGTGGTCTAAGTTTAAATTTCATGTTTCCAAAGATTCATTTACAAATGGAATTCTCAAGCTACCTACCATCCTAGGATATCCTTCCTGCACCTCTAAGACATGGACTCATAAGACCTACAGAGATCCTTGGGCAGACACCATACCTAAGCCACCATGTTCTTGACAGCTCTCCAACAGATGAGTGCATATGTAACTCATAGCTCATAACCCGTCCTTTATTTTAATTTATAATTTCTTGGATAATTCTGATTAAGAACATTCTGGGATTGAATTAAATTTTAACATATTCACACTTAAAAAAAGTATCTGACTACCTAATTCATAACATAATTTCCTATGAAAGATAAAAATCAAAAACAGAAGAACATTTCCCAGAAATGAAGCAGGGATGATTTCCTATTCATTCTCTCTTTCTCTCTCTCCTTTATACACAATACACACACAACTTGGTACATATACTCTAGACTGCCAAGGAATCCCAGTTTTTGGTACAATTTGTCAGGGAGTCAGAGATACTGTGTGTTAAGACACAATCCGCACCTTCAGTGGTGTGACTCAGTCAGTTGAGTGCTGGCCTGCCAACTGAAAGGTCACCAGTTTGATTCCTGGTCAGAGCACATGCTTGGGTTGTGGGCCAGGTCTCCGGTTGTGGGCACGTGAGAGGCAATTGATCGATGTTTCTCTCACACATTGGTGTTTCTCTCTCTTTCTTTCTCCTTCCCTTTCCCTCTTTCTAAAAATTAAATAAAATCTTTAAAAGAAAACAAAAGACACAATCTGCTTCAAAATCACAAAGTATACCATCTGGCAATGGCAATTTGGGACATGCAGGCACACATTGTGTAAAGCTTCCACTTTTCTTTTATGTATCTCTTAAAAGATTTGCAAATGTTTAATGAGCCAGTATTTCTACTCTTAGAAACAGAAAGCATAACAGAAAATTTAAAAACAAAAAGCAGTGTAAAGCATTTCCTACTAAGATCAGATACATGGTAAGGGTATCCCCTCTCACCAGTCTCTTTGATTTTGTACTGGGGGCTTTAGCTAATGCAATGAGACAAGAAAAGGAAACAAAAAGTATATAGTTTAGAAATAAATAAATAAATAAATTTGTCTTTGTTCGCTGATGACATGATAGTCCTTACAGAAGATCCAAAAGAATCATCAAAACAAGGACCTAATAAGCTGTTATTCCAAAGATTATTACAGCTGTGGGGGACCATATCTAGTCACCTCAAGATGTGCTTCTGTAGTATGCAGATTATTTTGAGTTAAGGCCAATTTGAGCTTCAGGCTCAAGAGAAACTTTTGCTCCTTCCTCTAACTATCTAGAACTTCAATTAGGGGCCTTGCCCATAGTAAAAGATTGTCACTGACAATCTACCTCTGACCTGCCTATAAGGCAGGGCAAGCTTCTATCCACCAAACATCTGCTCTTCTTACCATTCTGCAATGACCCTCTGAAGCCCCCAAGGCACATTACTTCCCTAGCTCAGAACATAATTCAACTCTCAACTTTCGTGCATGTGGGATCTCTGACTCTGTCATATATGTGACATTCTCATACATATGTATGTATTAAATTTAATTTTTTTCTTTCTCACTAATCTGTGTCACCTCTATTTGATTATCAGAATAGCTAAAAGAACCTTAAGGGCAGAGGAAAGTTTGTCTCTCCCCCACAAAGGATTCAAGGTTGATATACAAAAGTCAGCTTGCAAATCACTTAGCAATGGATCACATATTGCCATCATTAGCTTCATGCCAGACTTTCCTGTGATATGCCTTTCTGTCTATCCTTAAGAATCACCAATATAATCTCCAAGCAGTTGTGAGAGTCCCTGAGAAAATCTGGCAGCTCCTTACTAATCCTCTGAATAGGTAAGAAATTGTGTAAATATACATCTTGGGAAAAGCAGAAGTCCCCTGGGCTTCCTTTTTCTGTGGCTCATTCACTTGGATCTGCTGGCACTATCTTCACCCATCAGAATGAACAGTTTCCCTTCAGGTCCTTGCTTACCACGATCTCCAATCAGCTATCCCCACACTCCACCCTACATCTTTGGTTTGCAGTTGATTCCCCAGTACTCTCAGAAAGTGGCTAACGGCTGTAGTGAAACTGAAAAAGCCAGCATTCATGCTGCTTGTCACCTACCAGGCCTAATAATCAGAGACAGGGATTGAATCTTTGTGGGTGATTTATTCAGATGGTCGGTGATCTGAGAAAATGCAGGTTTGTACCCTAACAGAGCATCTTGTATTCCATTTTAAATGGACACTTATTATAAAGAGAAGAAAAGTGTAGATAAGGGGTTTGGGATTCAGGGGGGAAATTAATAAGATAAAAAGCTGCAGAATTCTTTTATCTGTGTCCTTGGTGGTGAACATCTCACCCTGAAGCACAATGGCTCAAATACCATCCTGATTTCTTTGTGCCTTCCTAAGGCACAAAGGTGGAACTGCTTCAGGTCTTCTGGAGTCAAGGTGGGTCATACCTTCAGTTCCTGAAACAATAGTTTTCTACGGACATCGATTACTAAGCTTATTAGCTATTACCTGAAACTAAAATTTTTCCAACATTTGAGTCTCCCATCAATAGGAGTTTAATCTAGTATTAACTGTTGGTAACAACAAACCTCATGCTTAGTGAAACACATCTGGTAGAACTGAACTGTTAGAGAGAGCTCTTCAAACATGTAGAGGAAGGCCGTGGTTGGATAGCTTAGTTGGTTAGAGCATTTTCCCCATAAGCCAAGGTTGCAAGTTTGATCCCCCAGTCAGGGCATGTACAAGAATCAACCAGTGAATCCATGGACAGGTGGAACAGGAAGTCAATGTTTCTCTCTCTCTCTCCCAACCCCCTTCCCTCTCTCTAAAATCAAATTTTAAAATATATTTTTTAAATGTGTGAAGGAAGAATGTTATAGGTATGGTGGGGAACTTTTGAGCTCATGGGGATGCAAGTCATTTAGCACAGTGCGTATTGCCAGGAAGCCAAGAACCCATTTTCTTTGACACCCAACGAACAAGACTCTGTATTCAGGGGGCCCTGCCATGACAGCAGCTCTGTGCTGGGAAATACTGGGACACAACCGAGAGAAAATTTCATGACTCCTGCTCTTGAAGAGCTCAAAATATAGTTAATATCTGAGGATTTGACTGTTGTAAAGGGGTAAGGTAGTATTGTTCCTTCTTCCCTTCTACCTCCCCCCATCCCCATGTGTGTGCACACGTGTTCCTGATAATCATCATTCTGCTTATATGCATAGTTCTTTAAAGACAGTCTTCACCAAATCAAGTACTGTTGCTTAAGGTTTCTTTTTCCTTTGGGCTCTGGCTTTGGTTCCCTCCCACTCTCCAACCATACTTCCTGTCACCATAGGGACAGAAGAGCAGAATATAAACATTGTTATGAGACAAAACAACTATGGGACATTTATACAATAGAATACTACTCAGCCATAAAAAAGAAGGAAGTTTTACCCTTTGCAACAGCATGGGTGTATCTGGAGAACATCATGGTAAGTGAAATAAGCTGTCAGAGAAAGACAAATACCATATGATGTCACTCATATGTAGAATCTAATGAACAAATTGAGCTAATAAGCAAAATAGAGACAGACTCATAGATGGAGAGCATGATGACAGCAATGGGGGTGGGGTTAAGGAGTGGAGAGATCCAGCAAAAAGGAAAAAGGCTTAATGGATATGGACAACAGTGTGGTGATTCTGGGAGGAGGAGGGAGTATAAAGGTAATAAATGGTAATGGAAAAAAATAAATTAAAAAATGAATAAATCTTTAAAAAAAAGACATCATTCTGATCCAGTCTGCTGCTGAGGAGAGTTGCTTCCACAAGATTCAGCTTATTCTAGTTGCTTCCTGTCCACTGTCCTTACTCTGTAGCTCTTCTCCCACTTATCACTTCAGACTCATCCACTCCTAGAATAGTGACCCCTGTGGCTCTTCCTGCTTTCTTGCCCAGCCAAGCACACTTTAGGAACTAAGACCTAATTGTTCTGATGAAATATTCTGATTATGCAGAATGAACTCCCGATGGAGTCCTGGAAACTCAGCAAATAGCCAGCCAAATTGCTGCCAGCAAGTTCCAGGAAGGACCTAGAAGAGCCTGCTGATTCCTCTGTCTCCTCCTCATCTTCATGGTAAATGGTATCCTGCTCACAGCTTACAATGTCCCCATTCTCCTGGGGACAACAGACTTAAACAGCTTCCTCCTTAGACTAGCATTTGTGGTTTTTGATATTCCCTGCCAGACCAGAAGGGCTACCTGCAAATGTTAGTTTTCTGGCCTATGTAAATTCCTGGAATCTGTAGGTTTACCAGCATAATTATAAACCTCAATTAATGAGAAAAATGAAAAGTGGAACTGGAGAACAGTAGAGGACAAATTATTAAACAAAGAACAACAATAACAACAGAGGACTCAGAGTCTGCATATAAACTCAACAATAAGCTTTGTGAACTCTTATAAATTTGCTTAATTTAATAAAACACAATTACATTTTCAACAAGATAATTTTCATTTATATGCCTATGTAATATGCTAGACATAATCACATATAAATAAGTATTTTTAAATAATAAAGTATTAAAAATGATAACAAGCTGGTAGGAAAAAGGATGTGCCCATCTGACGACTCAAGCTGAAGTTCATGAAAAGAAAGACAATAAAGAACATTAATTAGAAGCACAGCCTGGAATCACCCAGATCTATGTTTTATGCCAAAAACAGTATCTAACTTGCAGGAAATGCCTCTAAGGGAAAATGGGACAGAGCCAGGAGAGGCTGGGAAAGCCATCAGACTGTGATGTAGGCCTCCTCAGGAGTGAAAAGGAGAGGGAAGCGGGGAAGGCTGGGCAAAAGCTTGTTAGGTTGTAGTGTACTCTCGAGCCATCAGAGGAGTCCTATGTCTCCAAAGAATGGGCCTGCCTTAATATCCCTGCTATACTCCGCCACTGGCTAGCATGGCCTCAGCTGGAACACATTGATGGACTTCAGGGCTTACAGAACTTTGTCACCTGCTTCATGCAGTTGGAAGGATAACTGAAAGGCACATCTCACGGCAACCACACTTAGCTTCTTCACCAGTAAAACAGGACAAAATCCATGCCCACTTACTTTCTAGGGCAGGTGTGTGGACAAAAAGAGGCAATGTTTAATGGATACTTTGTAAATTATAAAGCATGGAATATGTAATCTATTATTTACACAGGACTATGCCCAAGTCATGAGGTGTAGTTCTTCACTCCCTATTTCTGTCTCCCTTTGTTAATGCAAGCCTGCAGCAGTGGGCCAGACCTCCAGTCTGCCTCTGAACCCCTCATTCTTCTGGGCTTCAACCGAGTTACTTCCTGAGCCCACCCTATCTGAACAGCAGAAAATGAATCTACAGAGCCTTTGTCTCATACCTAAAATGTCCTCAAGAAGACAGAGCCAGCTGTTTGCTGCTGGGTTGGTCAGTCCCTTGATGCACCGCTTTATGAAACTGGACATTGACTTCTTTGCTAACCATGAGCCATACACAAGTTCCCCCAAAAATATTTAAATCCAGTTTCTTGTGTCCAAATATGGTCTGCAGGTAAGCCCCAGAGAATTCAATTGCTCTTTTTTATTTATAAATTCCCTGCCCTTTGGCCCTGTTACCCCACATGGTGCTGCTGTCCCTGACAGACTTTATTTAGCTTCCTTTAGCTGATTTCATTCTCCTCAAAAGCTCGGGGATTTTTAGGCATGTGGGAGAAGCAGACCAGATGGGCCAGCAAACCCATCCATCTTCTTTACCTCAGCCTACATGGACAAACACCTTGCTACTCTCAGTGTGGTCCGTGGACCAGCAGCATCAGCCTCACAGATCAGCAGCATGATATCACAGACGTCCATCTTCAGGTCTATCCAGACCCACTGAATGAGAATCTGCATTTTAATAGGTCCCCAGGTGATTTCCTGTGCACATGACAGACCGCCACACTCTCATTTCAGCCATGGTTTAAAAAGAAGCCAATGAGATTAGCTGGATAAATCGTAGGTGGTAAAAAAAAAAAAAAAAAAAAGTGTAATTAATGACATTTATCTTAAGGATTACCTTTTCATCATTTTATTTCTTAGATCTCCTTTGCATCTTTACAACTTATGATACCACTTGTTGAGCCCCTCCTCTGCACCAGAGGCATTTCTAACCCTTAGAAAATTTCAAAAGATATATTTATTCTTAATGTGCAGATGAGGCTCAGAGGGTGACATATACACTCAAATTTGAAGAACTGTAAATTTTAAGCATAAGTATGTCACTCTCCAAGGCCTGCTGTTCTCTTCCCACAGCATGACATTGTCTCTCAAAACCCTGGCAAATCCCCCAGCCTGGACCTTGCCCACCTAGGCCGGAGGCCTATGTCTGCCTGGCACTTGAAGCTTCTAGAAGCTTTGTCTTTAGCTCTCAATCCCTTTCTCATGTTCCTTTCACTGCAAGTTTACCTGGATCTTATTCTCTCAGGTTCCAAACATTAACCAGGTACTCTTACCTTCTCAGAACAATGGGAATCACCTGTGCATTCCAACTGTAGCCTTCAGCAGGAGTGGGGGAAGGGAGAAGTGCGAAGATGGCAGGCAGGTGAAGATGTATTTAGGCAAGTAGAATGCACTCTGCCATGATATGCCCTTTTCCTATCCAAATAAAGAGCTCAAATGGCTGTTATGGATTTGGTACTGAGCTGTGCATGTGGTGGGTAGAAAGATCTGGAAAGTGTGATTTCATGCCCACTAAGAACATTATCTAGCTGGGGAGCTGGAGCGCTGGGGTCTGTGCACATAAAAGCCCCATGAAAAAAGAACATGGGAACAGAGAGGTGACTGCTTCTGGGTATTGAAATCACAGATGATTCCACGTAGCAAGTAGCATTCGAGGATATCACCACGTGGAAGGGTGGGGTGGGAGGTAGAGGGCATCCTGGTCAAGGGGAGAATGTACAGAAAGATGGAGGTAAAAGCATCTTTGAGGAGTGTCATACATAAAGTCCTATGTGGCTCATAGATGGTGTGTTAGATGCCAGTAGGGTGAGGTTAAGGAGGTAGATAGACTAAGGAATGGCTCATGGGAATCACTGAAGTTTGTGAAGTAGTATGATCAGAAATGGGCAATTGTCTTCCTTCTTTGGCAGAGGAGATGGATCAAAGCAGACAGTGATAGATTGAGGAAGATGACAGATTCATACCTAGAAAAAAATTCAGAAAACATGTAGATGAGACATTTTCAAACTTTGTGCCCATTTGTGCTCACTCAACTATATGAACAAAATGGACTAAAGTTAAATTGCTCTGATCAGAATGAGAGGGAGGGAAGAACTGAGTACTTTCTTTCTCACCAACCGGTTTCTGAAGGGCCTTCTTGCTTGAAAATCAGTGATCAACAGAGTCAGCAAACTATAAGTAAATCCTGCCTGCCACCTAGTTTTGCAGATTTAAATCCTACTTGAACACAACCATACCCGTTCAATGACATATTGGCTGTGGCTGCTCTCAGGCCACATTGATGGAGCTGAGTAGTAACTGGGAGAGAGACTGAATGGCCCACAAAATTGAAAATATTTACTGTCTGGCCCTTTACAGAAAAGGCTTGTCAACCTCTCGCTTAGAGCCTGGCTACTCAAAGATGGTCCTCAGACCAGTTGCACTGGCCTGCATACATTGTCCCTATATTCACAGAGCTCAGCATGGGGAAAGTTGACTCAGTAGTCATTACCTTGGAGGGGATCATTGGAATTAGCAGTTGTGTGATATGGCTAGAGACCAAGGGAGGGAGGCCAGAAGAAAAGAAAAGAGGGTCTGAGAAACCGCAAGGAGTACCTAGATTTGGAGAGCAGGCTGAATGAGTGAGGAGAAATCACTGGGAAAAGTAACAACTCTCACTGTCACTAAAATAAGACATATTGAAAGATCTTCTTGTATTTTTAATCAAACATTCTAAGATATTTCCCTCTCCTCCAAAAGACTCGAAAAGTTTTCATCTTAGGAATCCAGGTTAAATGATACAGATATATATCCTCTTGCTTTTCACTGCATATAATGTCCCTATATACACCTCTCTACCTTTTTCAAAACAGTATTTTCGAAGCCATTAACACATTCTTAAAACATAAACTCTTCTCTAAGAAGAAATGTGCATGATGATGTGTTTATCAAATGTCTGAAAACATGGTAAAGTTCTTCTCTTATTTTAAGGCATATCCTACTTTTTAAGTTGACATACAAGTCAGGAAGATTACAATACAAACTCACAAATGAAAGAACACCCTTTTACATTCCCAGCCTACTTTTTACTCTTGCAGACAGCATACAGAGATCTGCTTTTGACAATTGTTAAGTTACTTTTAAGGTTTTGATTGCTGAAATTTTCCTCAAAGCAATTTCTAACATGTTTTCTTTTCTTCTCTTTTTCCCCTTCCTTCTCCACTGTAAACCTGGGTCATGGACCAAGTGTTAAATATTCCAAATGTAAAGCGTTCACAGACATTCTTCAAGATGATATTATTTTCAGTGTTATCCTCATGTGTTCACAA
Source organism: Anoura caudifer (assembly GCA_004027475.1). Taxonomy (NCBI): domain Eukaryota; kingdom Metazoa; phylum Chordata; class Mammalia; order Chiroptera; family Phyllostomidae; genus Anoura; species Anoura caudifer. The sequence goes on along the minus strand of PVKU01005616.1, from coordinate 21,094 downwards.
AAATGGTTTCTTAATGGTATATGAGGTCTGTCCAGGAGGTATCCAGCCATGTAATGTGAAAAATAGAGACATTTATTGAAGAAGATACAAGATAAGAAACACTATATACAGGAAAACAACACCTCAGTCCCCTTTAAAGGAGGCACCTTGGAACCTCACACAATTCTCTCAGTCATCATCAACTGCCCTGTTGTATTTTCCTGAATCTCACCTATGGTCTGAAATCTCTTCCCTTCCAAAGGTGATTTTAGTTTTGGGAAAAGCTAGAAGTTGCTGGGTGTTGGGGGGGGGGAATCCACCCACAGGGCCCCCTCACTCCTTGGTCACTGCAGATGAGAATAAGCCTACCAAGGCTTGATCTGCTTGGGGAGGAAAGGTAGCTATCTCTCAAAGGAGAAGGACCAGGAACCTTTTCCTCAATGGTCTTTTATTGGGTTTAATTTGTATAGGAATACAGGGTGTATACATAAAGCTCATCAGTCATTGTCAGGCAGAAATGATTAAATAATAGATAGCATTCAAAGAACTCTGAGGGCTTATTCTGAGTCAGGGTCAGATAGTTAAAGGGCCATAAATCTTCGGGGAACAAACTCACTTCACGCTTGGACCCTTACCATTTAAATTGAGGGTATTAGCTGAGTAGGTTTCCTAGGATTTTATGCATTCTTTCTTAGGCCTGATCACCCTAGGGAACCCGCCCTTTCCAGAACAGGGCCACACCTACCTCCAGCATTGTTTCAGGCTTAAGGCATTGTTTCAGGCTTAAATCAGGCAGGGGAAGTAAGGCAGCCAAGAGATTAGGAGACTTCTAGTAGACAGAGTGAGGACTCAGGCTATGTCAAAGCCGAGGGGCAAGGGTCCATCACCCCCTTTTTCTATAGCCCCCCAAGTCCTTCCCTGAGGGCCCCTTCATGATCATGCCTGTCTTAGGTCATCCCTCCCTTGAGGAGTCTTACCCATCATTGGCTAACCAGTCATGCACTGGGGGCCAGACAGGGTGAAGTAAAGTGGGCAGAGGTGATGCTCCTGCCAGGAAGATAAGCTTTGTCTCCTTAGTGGCTTATGGCCCAAGGTCTTTTTACTCAGCCTTAGCCATTGGGGGTTACAGCTTCTGAAACCAGGCAGGGTGGTTCCCAATAGCTGAGCACCAAATCTGAGCTGTAGTGGGGAGGAGACAAATGGGTAATTTGATGTTTCCCAAAAAACTCTGTACAAGATGTGCATGATGGCACATTGTTCTGATGAAGCTGCCAATTTCCAGTTGCCCAAAGCTGTGGCCTTCTGAATCATCTGAATAGTTTCCATAAGGAATGTTCAAGCTTAACACAAAATTTGTTGCAGATTCATTACTCTACTCACTCAGTCATTTTGAATGTGATGGCCACACAGAACACATGCTCACTCAACGGCATCTGCTGCCCCCACTGACTAGTACAGCGAAATCATCATTGTTCACACATGCACATTCCAGTCCACTCTCCTTGGCTACCAGGTTACAACAGTGTGGCACAAACTGTCCTTGTTATATTAACAATGGCCGGACTTTTTCCAGACAGACCTCATATAAACTTTATTTTAATTCCACTGATCTGTACCAATAATCTCTCTACATCAATGCTGTCCAATAGAATTTTCTGCAATGACAGACATGTTTTATATCTGTGCTATCCATTCATTAGCCTCTAGTCACTTGTGGCTATTGAGTACTGCAAGTGTGGATAATGTGACTAGAAAATGGAATTTTAAATAATTTTTAATTTTATATATATTTATTTGTATTTATTAGTTGATTTGTAAGAGAGGGAGAGAAACACCTATTTGTTGTTCTACTTATTTATGTATTCATTGGTTGATTCTTGTATGTGCCCTGAGTCGGAATCAAACTCTCAACTTTGGAGTATGGGGACGACACTCTAACCAACTAAGCTACCTGGCCAGGGCAATTTTTTAAGTTAATATAAACTTAAATTACCACAGGTGTTATGGTTACCATATTGAATGGTGCCATTCTAGATTCTTTCAACCATATCTGAAAGTTATAACTTCATTTATTAAATTGAAAAGAGTAGTATCACCTCTTCCTTTGACTTACCTCATACACAAATGGTTTAGCAACTGTTGCCTGGCATTTCTTTTTTGCATGAGAAAAGGTTATTCAGGCATTTCCAATGAACACTATTTATGTACCAGGTACTTTAGGAGAATCTACAAAGGGATATAGAAATGAAATAGATATAGTGTTAGTCACCAATCTCAAGGAAAAGAAGATTGTAAACAGCTAAATGTACGACATTGAAGATGGTGTTATCTGAACAGAATCATGCCCTAAAGACATAGCTGAAGGTGCAGCTCATTCAAATGGTGGGGGTAGGGTTGGGGGCAGTGCTACAAGGAAGCTCTCATGAAGGAGGTGGCTTTGGAGCAGGGTTTTCAGGTAAAAACTAGGAAAGTGAACTGTATCAACAAAGTGCATGATGTACTTGCAGAAAGCTTAGTCTAGGGAGGCTGGGACAGAGGGTACATTGAAAATTGGTAGGGGATGGGGATAGAAAGGTAGGTCTGAGAGGTCCTTGAAAAGCTTGCTAACGGGGTGAGCTAGGACCAAGGTGAGCCACTGTACTTTTGGAAGGGAGTGAAATGAACGGTATATGTGAGGGTGTGTCAGACAAGCAGGCAGAGACCAGATCATCAAGGCTTGGTGTAATGAACTCAGGAGTTTAAACTTTATTGTGAAAGTGATGTTGCAGAATCCTTAGAGAAATTTACATTGGGATTATGTAGTCTCTGGCAGCAGTGTGGAGGATGAATTGGAGAGTGATCAAAGAGGAATTCAAGAAATTCTCAGGATGGGGCAGCTATTTTGAAAAGAAGAAAGACTAGTTTTGTCTGGCTCCCAGGGAAATCCTGAAGAAGTTTGAAATCTCTGGGAAGCCAGATGTGGAAAAACAAGTGTTCTATAGCTGCTCTATCCCTACCTCACATCAAGGGTCATGGGTGATTCTTGGGCCCTCCCTAGATCACAAACCAATTCTAGGATGTATACTGACTTCCCTTAACAACATTTTGGCCTATACACAAGACCTATGGCACTCACTAAAATGTTCTTAACTATTATGGAGCCACTGGTAATATTACCATTTCCCAATCAGAAAATTATGACATTCTGGTGCATCATGGAACTGGATTGCAGTGTTCTGACAGCTGGTTCTCCAGTTTGGCTTTGCCAGTGTTGACCTAAGGCAGTAGAGGGCAAAGGTTGATACAGGTAGACAATAAGACAAGAAGGGAAGGAAGATAGGAAAGGGCAGTAGCAGTAAAATAGATAGAGGGCTTTATGTTCTAAAAAGTTCATGGCATAGTGGTTAATAGTATGGGCTTCACTGCCAGCCTGCACAGAGTCCAAATCACAGTTTCCCTATCAGAATAGTTACCTTAAGCAAAGTATTTAACCTCTTTGTGCTTTAGTTTCTTCACTTATAAAATGGGGATAATAATAATAAAAGGACCCACTTCTTATGAATATTACCTAAAAGACTTACAACAATACCTAGCTTGTAGTAGGAATACAATAAGCATTAATTATTACTATTACCAGAGGAGGGACAAGTGGCATTTTCTATAGTTGAGATGGAAGAGTGGTTTTAACTTTAAATGTATGTACTAATAATGTTTACATATTATTTAGATATCTCAAATGGCAATAGATTAAAAAAGGATTATTAAATCCACTCAAATTCTTTTACCCTAATAATTTCTGGGAATCAGATATCTAGGTGAAAGTTCACCAAGGAATACTCATCATTGCAACACAAAATAGACCAAAGTTCAGAGCTAGATAGAGTTGCTATATTACTCATTTGCCTTATCACAGGACCAGCACCACAACTGAGAGGTAAAATTTAACAGGAAATGGCTCAAATCTAGTCCCACACACAATGCAAAGTTGTGCAAGACCAAAGTGATGAGTGTTATGTCATGCATGGTGTGGTGATATATTGCTTAAGATGCAAGTGTGCAATCAGTCTTGACAGCAGTCGGATCATCATCTCACTTCAGAAAAGGTTTTCCATTGGCCCTATATACTTTCACCCTCTGGGTTATTTCCCAAAGTACATTTGCTTTAAGCTAATAAGCAAAGAAAACCTTTCTCAAGCACACTGAGTTTATCATTCCCCTTTTCTACGCTGTCATCAGGGTCATGTGAGCATGGAAGAGATTCCCAGAGAAGACCCCCTGAGGATACTGAGTGTTTATGAATTTAAGAGGTGTTCAGGAGTGGCTACTCCTGGGGCTGGAAGTTGAGTGTCACAGGGGTTAAGACATAAAGTATTCTCATAAACTAGAGAAGAGTTAAGAAGAATCATCCTCTAAAAAAAATCAACAATATAAGGGGAGGCAATGTGGCCTGGAAACTAGCTAAGTCAGACAGATCTTTATTTTAATAACCAGCTTTCAACTTTGCAAAATGGCATATGTATAAAGCAATTCACTGTGGCACTATTTGTAATAACAAATAGCTGAAAATACACTGTCTATCCATAGGGAACTATTTAAATAAATTATAGTATGACTATGTGGAAAGCTATCCAAGTAGAAAAACAAGTTACAGAGCAGTGTATAAAGTATGTTACCCTTTGTGGAAAAAAAAAAAAAAAGGAGGGAGGATATTTTCTATTTCATATCCACTTGTTTAGAAAGTAAAATATCTCCATAAGAATACCAAAGAAACTAATAAGATTGATTGCCTGGGGGAGGAGAAGTAGATGATTGAGGAATAAAAGGTTGAAAAAAACTTCAAGATTTTTCAATTTTAAACTATATTACTCTTTCACCCATTCAAAAATTAAGGCAACCATTCTAAAAGTAAAGAGCCATACATCTGGAGAAAACAAGAAAAAAATTCCAGCTTTTCTTTTTACTAGCTATGTAAACCTGAACAAGTTATCTAACTTCTATAGGACTCTGTGTCCCTGGGTATAAATGGGGGCAACAATAGGACCTATCAGGTAGGTTTTAAATGATTAAAATTTACAGTAAAGGAATACATTTACATTAAATTAGTTGTAACATACCTGACATGTAAATACTAGATACATGTTAGATGTTAACATTATTAGATTTGTCAGAATTTCAACCGTAAAGGCACTATTGTGACGAAGCAAAGAAACAGAAGATACTGACCACGATGGTATAGAGCTCACAGATACATATATACACACACAGCCCCCACTCAGTAACTACTTTCTTCTACCAGTTTTGGTCAAAAATCTTGGTGTCATCCCTGAATCTTCTCTTTCTCTCAGACCATACACTTATAAACTGTTAACAAAATCTGCTGGCATTATCTTCAAAATATTCAATATACCCAGAATTCAGAAACCCTTCTTATCTCTTCCTCCCATACCACTGGGTCCAAACATTATCTTCTATTGATTGTCCTTCTACAATAATCTCTTAGCTAGTCTCTTTGGGAACCCCTACCACTACACCCCTTTTATAAAAAATATCTTATTTACTTATTTTTAGAGGGGGTAGAGAAAGAAATGGAGGGAAACATTGATGGGTTGCTTCTTGCACAGCCCCAACTGGGAACCTGGCCCATAACCCAGGCATGTGCCCTGACTGGGATTCAAACCAGCAACCTTTCAGTCTTCAGGGGGGTGCTCAGCCCACTGAGCCACACCAGCCAGAGACTACATCCCCTTTTTTAATCTCAACATGGCACTAGTGTAATCCTCTTCAAAACTGGCTCAACTCAGTAAAATCCAAAGCCAAGATTTGGCATGATCTGACCATATTGCATTTTTTAAAAAATTATTTATTAATTTAGATCACTTCTCAACCTTTTGGTTAAGATCAAGTGTAGTATCTGTTCTTATCAGTTTAAAATTTATTTATTTATTTTAGAGAAAGAGATAGAGAAGAGGGGAGAGACAACTGAGAGAGAAACATTGATCTATTGTTCCCCCCATCCATGCATTCACTGGTCGATACCTGTATGTACACCGACTGGTGATTGAACCATAACCTTAGTATATCAAGAGGATGCTCTAACCAACTGAGATACCCGCCTAGGACCCTACTGCTTCTTCGATCTCAGCTCATAGTCCTCGCCTCCTTTGAAACACATTGGACTCCTTGCCATTCCACAAGCATGCCAACCTAGGAGACCATAATATATATCTCAAAAAAATGAGAACACAAGCCAAAAACATTTTTTTTCAGCATACAAAATCTTTTTAATAACAAGATAGTATCTGTGGTTAATTTCTGTAGCCATGGCTGGCCCACCGGCCTCTTGCATGCTCAAACTTCTGCTCTTGGATCACACGTAGGGTTTGGTGTGGCTGTGAGGGGTCCCTGGGGCCTTGCGGAAATGCTTGTACACCTCTCAGCCCTTGCAAGAACCAGAAAGCAAGGCAGTGCCACAGCCCTTGGGGGAGTTCAGGACCAGCTGGTGGAAGGTGAGGATCTTGCCCCCCGCCTTGAGGATGCGGCTCCGGTGCGGCTGCTCATACAAAGTGCACGCACCTTCAGCTTGGGCACCTCCTGGACATGCAAATCATTGGTTATAGTCCTCACATCCACTGCAGTTTTGCCCTCGAAGCCAGGAAGCTTCATCTTCCAGATCATCCAGAAAAGGACAGAGGTGGCCGATTGGTATGGCTCATGAACAGCCTCTTCAGCACTGCTTGGTTGAAGGTGGAGTTGGTCTGTCTGGCGAGGAACCTGCATAGCTTGACCAACAGCCTCAGGTAGATGTCCCGGCTCTTGGGCTCCCTGCACTGAACCTTGTGTTCTTTGTTGTGGCGGATGTCAACTCTCATGATGGCGCCTTCTGTTCCACCCAAAAACATTTTTTAACAGTACACATTTGCACAACATGAAAGTCTTTCTCAAATGATTGGTTTAGAACCCTGCAACTGACAGAGGAAAACCATATTGTTTAGGCACATGAGGATCATTTAATAAAACTGACAATGTGCTAAGCCAAAAAGAAGGTGCCCCAAAACAAAATATCCAATATTATATAAACCAGATCCATAGGTCATGACATGATAAAATTAAAAATTAAAAACAAAAAGATAATTAAAAAATCCAAACCACTCATCCTTATACAGTTTTTAAATTCTAAAAAAACTGCACCAAAACAATCCAATGAATAAAGGAAAGCCATTTCAATAAATTATGCTGAAAAACTAAATATTCATATAGAAACAAATAAATCCTAACCATTAGTTCACAATATGCACAAAAAGTATTTTGAGATGAATCACAAACCTAAATGTAAAAGCTAATACCATAAAGCTTTTAGAGGAAAACATGTGAAAATATGAGGGTAACCCCATCCCATGGAGTCCTCCCAGTCACAGATGAAATGAGTTGGACAAGACACACTCTGTCTGTGGAAAAGGGGCTAGTGATTCCCTTTAGTGGAGAATGTCCTGAGCACTTCTCTGAAATGGCTTTTATTGAGATTGTTATGTGTAGGGGTATACAGCATACATGCATAGCTCATCAATCAATGTCAAAGGGCTATAGTTACAGAAAACAGATATTATCTATAGATAGCAATTGAAGAAACACAGAGATCTGCCTCAGGTCAGGGTCTGTTAGACATGCTGACGCCAGAGGGTCCTTAAGGCATGGTTCATGAGATTAGGAGTTCACTCACTTATGCTTTGAACTTAAACATCTGATTTATACCAACAGGGCTATACAAAGCAAAGCAAGCTTCAAAGGGTACAATGCATTCTTTAGGCCTGATTTCCCACAGGAACCCTTGGTGCTAGCATCAGGTCATGCCTGCCTCCTGCATTCCCAGTTTTCCAGTCAAGTCTCTTTCCAGGTCTAGCTTGCATGGGGCTACAGTCTCTGATACCATACAAAGTGGTCCCCAACAAAAATATCTGGATGATTCAGGATTAGGCAAAGGTTTCTTAGATAAGATATAATGACTACAAAAGAAAAACTGATAAAGTAGATTTTATCAAAATTAAAAACTTCTGATCATCAAATGTCACCCTTAAGGAAATGAAGAAGCAAGCCACTCACAGGAAAATATATTACCAAAGCATATATATGTGGACAAAAAAGGGGCCACATACTAAACCTGACAAGCTTGGGGGAGGCCTGCATGATTGCCTTACAAACTCAAGACCTGGAATTAAAACATTCTAGCTAGCTCTGGCTGGGTAGCTCAGTTGGTTAGAGCATCACCCTGATATATCAAGGATGTGGGTTTGAATGCATAAATAAGTGGAACTATAATAGAGGGGTCTGACCAAATCACTGGGGAGCAGGGGAGACCCCAATCCAGGGGAACCCTGATCTAGCAAGAGAGGCTTCTTCCCTCACCCCCAAGAAGGGAGGGGCCATCAGAGGAGCCGGCCAGAATCGACAGTGAACAAGCTAGTGCAGCTCTAGTAACAGAGCAGCTCAGCACCTCCCGCTTCCATTTCCCCAGACAATAGTGCACAACCAATGCAAGTGTTACCTTGGAACACTGCTTGCACAGAGTGTGTGCAGCCTGGGTGGCTGAAAATGTCACACTATACATGTCATAAGGTGATGCCCCACCCCATGCAATGATGCTCTGTGGGCTGACAAGTGTGGTGGATGTAAGCCAGAATTGGTGGACAGGCTGAAAACTCCTGCCTTGCATGGGATTTTGGGATGGGACTTTAAAAGTGGAGAGTGTGCAGAAATGCAGCCCTTTTTCTTTCCTTCCCCTTGTGGCCTGGGACCAGGGGGTCAGGGGCCAGAGTTCGCAGGCTCTGGAGATCCTGTGGCCAGGCTCTAAGCCACACCGCATCCCTCCCACACAGAAAGCCAAGGCAGCATACTGTGCTGCATGGTCCTGCCTGGCCAGGTGCACACAGGCTTGTGAGAGGTGCGAGAAGTTGATCTGTGACCAAGAACCTGCAAAGCCACCTGGATAATCATGCTGCAGCCATGTGCGTATCACAAAGGGCAATATTTTTAAATGGGGGAAGGGATTCCAGGTGCATCCTTGAACTGAGCTGGCCAGGTGTGGAGGGGTTATTTTCTCTTGGGTGTTTTAAAGGAAATAAGCTTTGAGGCAGAAGCCCATTATTCTTTCAAAATTTTATAGCTTTTATTTATTTATTTGTTTGTTTGTTTGTTTTTTTATTTCATCAAAAGAGACCTTTATTTCTAAGCTTCTTACAACTCTACTGTGGGGGTGCTCTGTCCAGAGACCCCACCCTTCACAGATGAGAATAAGTCTACCAAGACATGATCTGCTTGGGGAGGAAAGGTGGCCAATCTCTCAAAGGAGAAGGGCCCAAAATTGTATAGCTTTTAAATAAATAGCCCATTCCTTTTCCACCAAACCTCTGCCTCTGGAGTTTATTGGTGGCAAGCAGCAGAACCCCAAGTGACTACAGTAACAGAACAGAAAATTGATATTTTTCTCTTTCTCTCTCTTCCTTCCTCCCTCTCTCTCTAAATTCAATTTAAAAAAACTTTCTAGTTAAAAGCAAGTCATAGTAGGTACTCAGGTTCTAGGATGATATCTTTCTTGACAAAGATCAGTCTTTACATTAACTGAAGCTGTCTATTGTTTTTTTGAATCTGTGATAACATATCTTTGGAATGTCAGGGTAATTTCCTTTTTCCAGATCCCTCAGGGCACAATCTCCCACCAAAGCAGGAAACCATAGAACCTTTGGTTGTTAATGCTATTGTTTTAATTTTTAACTCTTACCTATCCTATACCTTCCTATGTAAAAGACGTTAAGTACAGTCTATTCATTTTACTTTTTATCCAATCCTAGAGATTTCCCCTCCCCCTACTCCATGTGCTTCTCCTGCCTCCCATATCTATCACCAATGAATTTCATGTAACCCCCGTATATGTTCCCCTTTGATTCTGATGTATAAAATTGGTGATAAAACTGACATTTTCAAGAGCATCTTCTCAATTGGTTGAGATTTTGCTCCCTGGCAATTGTCATCACCTTGGCTAAAATAAACTGATAAAAAGTCTTACAGGTTTGGGTGTTTCTTACATTGACATATATGATAAAGCTCCAGTATCTTTGATGTATATAGAATTCCCACAACAATAAAAAGACAAACAACTCATTTTTAAAAGTTGGCAAAAGATCTGAATAGACATCTCACAAAAGAAGATGAGTGGCCAGCAGCATAAGAAAAGATTATCTAGATCATTAGTGATGCAGGAAATGCATCCTAAAACCAAATAAGATACCACCACACACCCACCAGAATAGCTAAAACATTTTAAATGATAAAAAAATTAGCAAAATAATTAATACTTTTTTCTCACCTTCAAATTTCTTCTAAATGGGCTAATAATCATTAACAGGAGAAAATCACATTTTAATACATTTGCATGGGAAAACACATATCCATGAAAATTTCCAAAGACAGTGAGGCAACACTGGATATATATAATGTTTTGGACAAAGGAAAAAACAGGGAGAAGGGGTATTAAACTTCTGAAGTGAGAACTGGTGACTTACATACAGTGTGGAAGAAGAGGGGCCACATATTAACCTGACAAACTCAGGGGAGGCCTGTGTGACAGCCTTACAAACGCAGAGACCTGAAGTAACCACAAAGGATGGTCTGAAATTAAAACTTATTAACTAAAAGCAGGTTATGATGGGTCATCAGGTCCTAGGCCAGTATTTTTTCCTAGTAAAGGTCAATCTCTACAATAACTGAGATTATCTATTGTCTTTTTGCATCTATGATGACATACCTTTGGAATGTCAAGGTAACTTCCCTTTTTCTGAAACCCTTGGGCACAAGCACCAGAGCTGAGACCACAAATCCCCTTAAGGTTGTTTTATCTTGTTAATTGTTGACTGTTAACTGTCCCTTACCCACTTTGTAAAAGAAATATGTGTCTATCATTTTACCTTTTATCCAATCCCAGTGGTTTCCCCACTTTGCTTTCTCTTGCTTCCCTAATTGATCACCAATAGATTTTCATGTAATCACTTTATGTCTCTCTTTTTTTATTTTAATATATAAAATAAGGTGTTACACTGACATTTTCTGGGGTGTTTCTCAATCCGTTAAGATTTTGCTTCCCGACAATTGTCCTTGGTTTGGCTCAAATAAACTCACAAAAAAATTCTCTACAGATTTGAATGTCTCATGTTGGCAACAGGTAATTGAGGAAGAACAGAACACGCATGGCAGGAAAATTCTTGCTAAGCAACTCAGAAACAATGGGACATGGGGAACTGAGCTAATGGGCCCTCCCTACCTGTAGCCCTCCTATTTACCATAGTTAATTCGAAGTGGGCTAAGGCAACATCCTAAAATTGTCTTTTTGGAATAAACCTATCCATCTGAATCTCTTAGGCAGGAAGGAGGAGGGTCAAAGTTTCCTTCTTTTGTTTCTTAATAATCACTTGAAATCAAAATCCCAGAAGGCAGCTTAGGGTGGCAAAAGTTTGGTCCCCTTCAAAGGCAACTAGAGTCTAACAGTATTTTAAGAAAATATTTTGTGATTTTCATCTAGTTTTTCTTCACATTGGTCAACACACACAGAAAGTGATGGGGGACTCAAATGTTGGAAAAATTTTAGTTTCAGGTAATAGCTACTAAGCTTAGTAATCAATGTATATGAAAAGCTATTGTTTCAGGAACTGAAGGTATGACCCACCCTGGCTCCAGGAGACCATAAGCAGTCCCACCTTTGTGCCTCAGGAGGGCTGCACACAATCAGGATGGTATCTGAGCCATTGTGCTCCAGGGTGAGATGTTTACCACCCAGTACACAGATGAAAGAATGCTGTAACTTCTTATCTTATCAATTTTTTCCCTGAATTCCAAACCCCTTAACTTACACTTTTCCTCTGTTTATAAAAAGGGTAAGTTTAAAGTGAAATACAGGACAGTCTGTTAGGGTACAAACCCCCATTTTCTCAGGTCCCTGACCATCCAAATGAAGCTCCTATAAAGATTCAACCCCTGTCTCTGCTTACTGGGTCTGGTAAGTGACAGGCAGCACAAATGCCAGTTTTTCCGGTTTCAAAGGCAGGAATAGAAAAAAAAAAAGATGGAGGCAGGGGATCACAGAAAAAAATTTAAAAAGATTTGCCAAGGACGGAGTGATGAAGCTGAGAGAAAAATAATGGGAGCAGAGTAAATAATAGAGGAAAAGAGTAGGAGTCAGAGGCAAAGTGTGAGCTACAAAAGAAAAAGGGCAGGAAGAAGGGATACCAGTGGGAAGCCAGAGGGAAGCTTAAATGAGGCGAAGTATAAAGTGCCTGAACATAGGATACATAATATCAAAATATATTAACTATAAATCAGGAGGAGAATTAAATAAGAGGCCAGGTATTAAATAACTTTATTAAATAAATGTTTAGCTGCTTTGGTGACATAAATTAGTTACATGTTACCTGTTAAATTAGCATCTCAAGGTTTTTAAAAGAATTCTATTTTTATTTTAGTCCACTATTGTTTTAGCTTCAATGCTGAGGGAGTGAGGAATATTCAAGATGTTACCATGTTTCTCATTTTCTGGAATCAACCATGTGAGAGGCAAATGAGAGCCTTTTGCTGAAGGGCTTTTTTAACCTGTAAAAATTAGAACAAATATTCAGCAATCCACTTATGGCCAAACAAAAACTGCATTGTTGAAATTCAGTCTTCATCTGATAAAACTAAAGTTCACTGTGAAACCATGGTTACACTCAAGGTTCTGCACAGAAATAGGTGTTAGGCTGGAACACTTTGTAGGAAAGTGTCCAAATGTGTCTCAGTTTCCCATGCAGGTTGTAAAATGCACAACCAACGAAACAATTTTGAAAAATGTAGCAAGTATAAACAGCAGCATTCTGAAGAAAGAAGGGGGTTGGAAGTGATGAATACCAGGACATTGCCTTTTTCTTCAAAGGGGAGAAAGAGATACTTTAGAAGATGCCAATTTAATGATCAAAAAGACCCCTGTGGGATGGCGTAAGTGGACCTTTGATAACCCACCTGCCAGCTGTCATACTTAGCACCATTCCTCCTCCCCCAAGCCAGCTTTCCCTTTCCCCTGCTCAAGTATGCAAAAAATGCATTCTTGCTACTGTTATTCTTCCTCATCCCAAGTCTTATCAGTTCATAAACCTAGGATCTGTATTGACAGGTGTGAACTTTTCCTCTGGGTTTCATGATGTGTTTCCTACTTCTTTACCTGTAGGAAAGCCTTCACTGGAGTTTTCTGGAAAGCCCATCTCTAGCCATTATATGTCAATAAGAGAGAGGACAGAATTGTGCCTGATGAACTTAACTCATTTCTGAATGTGTGATGCAGACACCAGCCCACAGTGTCCACATCGTTATGGATGAAATGAAACATTCACATGGACTACGGAGTCCAGTGGAGGAAAAGGGACAACATGGCTTTTCTCTCAAGGGGAGCAAAAGCCTTGGCCCTTGCGTGACCGGCCTGTACTGGGTTTCTCAGCACATTACATAATGGTCCTCATTTACTATGCACAGGTTGACTTTAGGTTGTTACCTTTTATAGACAACAAAGGAGATGATGCCACTAATCACATCACAGAAGAAGGATATTTGCAAATGAAAAGGGAAAAGTGGTTGAACCAGTAACACTCCATACTGGGGAGTTTTAGCAAGGATTTTAGGAAGTTACAGTAAGCATTTGCTGTCCCAATTCAGGGTGAGGGAGTTTCAGCAAAAGAAAGTCCCAAAGTGGCCTAGGTACATTGCAGGCCTGATTCCCCCGGGGAGAACCTATCCATGGGTGTGGGCCCTTGTGCATCTCTGAGTGGGAGCTAGGCCCACACCACATAGAACGGTCTCCTACAAATATGCTTTATGTGTAAACTGTTAACTTCTCTTAGATTTAGAGCTCTTTTGTACTATGAGAACACAAAGATGCTTTTGTGTGGAAGTGATATAATGAAGGAAGGGGGAATGAAGATGCCAGGAACATAAAAAATAAGAGATATTTAAATAATTTTGTTGGCCCCTATTTTAACAAGAAACAGATATAGCTGACAATTTTTTAAATTATATTAAGGACATATAAGCCAGAAAACTTTTTATATTATTACAGGAAATAGAAAGAACTCAAAGATTTTATCAGATCATGGATAATATGTCAACTGAAGTGTATATATTAAGGATTTGGGGCAAAAACCTAAATGTTTGGGTTTTGCTAAATTAACCAGTCTAATACAGCAACTTTTAGTGAGATAATTTTTAGCACAATAAAGAAACTTGTCAACAAGGAAACTATGTTCTCCAGAGATCTGTGTTATGCATAGACACAATGCACCTTTGTGAGATTCTTATTTATTTATTTACTTTTAGAGAGAGAGACAGGGAAGGAAAATGAGAGGGAGAGAAATATCAATGTAAGAGAAACATCTATCGGTTGTCTCTCCTACGCACCCCAACTGGGGACTGAACCTGCAACCCAGGCATATGCCCTGACCAGGAATTGAACCAGCAACCTTCCTCTTTGAGGAACAATGCCCAACCAACTGAGCCATGCTGGTCAGGCCTTGAGATTCTTTTTAAAGTAACATTTGTTATTAATGTTAGATTTTTTTTTTCTCAAGTGGTAAATTTTTTTTTTCTCAAGTGGTACAAGAAGGTATAGAAAATGGTTTTTAATGCTAACCTCACATTTGAATCACCTGGGAAACTTTGAAAAAGTCAGTCCAGTGCCTGGTCCCTTCTCTCAGAGATTCTCATTTAATTCACCCCTAGAGTGAACCCAGGCAAAAGTATTATTTTGAAGTTTTTCATATAATTCTAATATGCAGCTAAGGCTGAGAACCACTGGTATAGAATGGGAAGAAACTTTTCCTTCTACTCTTGACCATCAGTCCCAATTCTCCTGCCAGATGCAGCCAGATGCAGCCACTGTTACCAGGCCATTATGAATCCAGATACATAAAGTGAATATTTAAATATTAGTTCTTTCAAACACTTTGGACAAATTATTTAACTTCTCTCTGCCTCAGTTTCATCTGTAATGTAATTGCCTACTTCCTAGGGCTTTTATGAACAGTATATGAGAAATTCCCTTCCTTTTTTTTTTTTTTTTGAGACAAAGAGAGGAAGAGGGATGGAGAGGGTGGTTGCCTCTCACATGCCCCCAAATGGGGACCGGCTCACAACCCAGGCATGATCCCTGAAAGGGAAGTGAACCAGTGACCCTTTGGTTTGCAGGCCAGCCCTCAGTCTACTGAGCCAAACAAGTCAGGGTGAGAAACTCCATTATAAAGTGCTCAATAAATGTTGACTATTAAAACTTCTGCTAATTCACTGTAAGATTCGCAATTTAACCAGTCTTTTAGGTCACATCTAATCTTTTTATGTTTGTTTTTTTACCACAAATAATTCTGCAATGAATATCTCTTTACACAGGTATTTGTCTGTGTGTGAAAGTACTATATATCTTTTTTAAATGTCTAGAAGAAAAATTGCTGTTTAAAATTCTGATAGGTATTGCCAAATTGTTTTCCAGAAAGCATAAACTAGTGTATACTCCCGAGTGGATGAGAATTCCTGTTACCCTAAACCAAATATAAAATTGTGGCTTTTTGCCAGATGACTAAGTGAAAATGACTTTTCTTTGTAGTTTTAGTGTGCATTTCCCTTATTATGACAGAAATCGAGATCTTTTCCAGAATTTGGGGAGAGAGATTTGTAAATATGTAAACACAATACAAAAGTATTGTGACAAAAATTTTTCAACAATGCTCTGGGTTTGGAAGGAGGATGAGATAAAGTTCCACAGAGGAGGTGCATTTGAGCTAGGTCTTAAAGGATGAATGGGAATTCTACTGTGGAGTGCCTTGATCCTGGTATATAGTATGTCAAATGCTCAGTAACTATATATTGACTTAAATGGCAAAATGAAGACATTAAGAAAACGCATTTTCTGGTGGCTGAGGCAATTTTTGGCTACAAACAGCAAGACACTGATGCACAAATACCAATACATGACTAAGCAAACCATAGATTCAGACAGCAGAAATGGCAGAGGCTGGAGGACAAACCAGAATTTTATACTTCATGCCCCGTTTCTTATACTTCCTGGATGTTTAGCGACACCTAATGGCCAAATAGAAAAACGTCTATATTTTTAGTAGTTTATTTTCAAGTAAAAGTCCCGTGTAGCCACGTAAGCACAATTTAAAAAGTTTACCTCCAGATTTATGGAAAAGCAAAATCTCTTTTCCCTGTGAGAAGAGGGGGAAAACTGAGCAAAAATTAATTCGTTTGATCTTGTGCACTGAATGATAGAGGGGATAAAAGATGTCAGAATTGGAAGAGAACTTAGACCAGAATCCAAGTAATTCATTTTATCAATGAGGAAACTTACTTCCAGATAGAAATGATTTATCAAAAGTTACATAGCTAGTGAACTATTGGTGCTCTGATACAGTATGATTTTGGTACAACAAAGAGAATAGTGAATATTTACCCATCCATTTGCAAAGCCCAAGATGAGAAAGACAAATCACTTTTGATTACACCTATTAATTCACAAAATGGGGCATGTATGGAATTTAATGCTGTCTGTAATATTTGAGGTACTGAAGTAGTTGGTTACTGACCACTAGGCTTTTGATTTTTCAGACCATTTACAGACAAACAGCCAAGTTCCTATGGATGCCAGGTTATGCTTCAAAAAATCCAAGTAAAGATTTGATCTCTGTAACCTAAGAGTTTTTCCCCTAATTTTTCTCTTTGCTTTGTATCTGACAACAGGCAAAGTTGGGGCAGGAGATGAGGATCAGTCCACATCATTCAATAAACCAACCCCTAAGCTGCTATTGCACAATCAGAGAGATTGTGTACAATCTGTACATGCACAATCAGAGAGACTGAGGAACACAATACTGCACAAAGCAGAGAAGTCACAGTGAACTCATTTCAACCTTTTGATCTGGGTTAAATCAAGGGCAATTTAAAGACTGTGAGGACTTTACTACAGTACAATCTCACACCTGGGAAACATACTGATTAATTCATTGAATAAGTTTTTATTTAGCCTCTATTATTATGTACTAGTGTTAGGGATGCTGCAGGGATCCAGACCCAAATTCTCATGGAGCATAACCTGGTAACCATATGCTAACAATTGTGATAGTGCTACAAAGAGAAGTATGGGTGCCATAGTTACAAAACACAGTTAATATTTACTGAGTGCTTGCTATATTCTTAGCAGTTAACACACATTAAGTCCTTTAGTTGTCACAGCAATCCTATAATAAAGGTCTCTTATCCTAATTTTATAGATGAGAAAATTGAGAACTAGAGAGGGCTTTTTTTTTTTTAAACTTGCCTAAAGTCACACAGATGGGTAAGTGTATCCTTGAGCAAAAAGAGAATTTCAGATATTTAACCTAGCCTGGAGAATTAGGGCATATGTAAAGAGAAGCATAATTCCTACCCATCTTGCCTAAGTAAGATTGATTGTGTATGTGTCTAGTTCAGATCACTCTGCTGAGCTCCAGATCCATAAATGTCTATGTGCTAATTCCATCTGGATGTCCCATAGGCACCTCAACATCAATACATCCAGAATCAGTTTTTCCTTTCCCTTAGGCTATTCTTCCTATGTTTTCTACTTCACCCCTATCCACTAAGTACCCAGCCTATCAATTTTACCCAACATTGATTTTGAACAATGAGTGCAAAAGTCACACACTAAAAAAGGCAAATAAAATTTTTGTGTTATTATAAAAATATTTTTTATTTTGCAGACCCCCTTAAAATTCTTGGAGACTCCATAGGCCCAGAGATTACACTTTGAAAAATGCTATACTAGCTATTAAATCTATTAGTCATAGACATTGCATGTACTTCCTCCCAATCTATCATTTGCTCCAGGCTCCAGCATATTAAACAAATGATGTCCTATGTGGCCCCAGATCAGTCTTCATTAGAGTCACTTTAGGCACCTTAACAAATGCAGGTTCCCAGACCCCACACTATACCTACTGAATTAGAGTAGAGAGGGGGCATTTGCATTTTTAACAAGCTTTGTGAATGATTGACTACTCTGGTTTATTGCTTTCTTTTAGAAATCAGTCCTTTCAGAAATGCCTATTTTTAAGGCATATGTGAATTTTTTTTTTAAACTGGCCTAAGTGGCATTTTTAGAGATCACCAAGGTTACAAAGGACTTAAGAATTGGCATTGGAGCCCTTCTTCTGGTCAAAAGTGGGCACAACAACAACATTAATGAAGTGTCTGATGTACCACATTGCTGGCCTGTCTTCTTTTTCTGTGTGGCCTACCTTGGGAGTCCGACCTCTCAATTTCCTAGTATGAGCCAGGGATCCAGTCCCACACCAGTGCAATCAACAGAGGACATTGCTCTTTGCTTAGCTCCTAATCTTTCCTCTATTTCCTTCTGCAGTGATTGTGCAAGAGCTTCAGCAATGGCACTTTTTGAGGGGTTGGACAAGGAGGGCATAGAGAGGTGAGAACAAGGGGAGGCATTAACAATATTCCTCTTTCCCAGGACTGTCTCCCTTGGTGTTAGCAATGAAGGCTTGCGAAATCTGAGATAGCTGAGTTAATTCTGTATAAAAAAAGGCGTTTTAGTGCTTGCGAAAATCACAGATTACTGGGTCCTTCTCCAGAGATGATAATTCCTTAACCTTTATGATTCTAATGTAGGTGGTCCTTAGGCCACACTTGGGAGGGGGGGGATGGCTTAAACCTGAAAAAGAAAAACTAGAAGAAACCTTGAAAATGTGTGGTCTCTTGAAATCTAGAGGTTGGCTACTGAATATTGATGGCTTTACTTTCCCAACTATCAAAAATTATCCCCGCTGGGAGGAGTTGATTCATTTTGTAAAGAGTGTGTTCAGTAATCTCTGAAGCACGGAAACATTTTTTTCCATTCTTAGTGTACAAAGAGAAGCCCCACCTGCTTTGTTTGCTCTGGGGAAGGCACATGGCTTGTCACATGGATCTCTGGTCTTCCCGTTATCTGCAGCCGCCCTGTGAGTCACTGTGGGCAGCAGGGGAGGGCCCTCTAAATGCTAGGGAACATAAGACTGGCTGGCTGACCGTATGACTTTTAGGTGAGGCCACTAGGCTGAGCAAATTTAAAAATTAAAGAGCAACTGCATCATTGCCTATTTTTGTTTATTTTAAGAAGTTCTTCAGTCTACTTTTGTCTATTACTGCAAGTTAGCAGAAAGCACAAAAAACAGGCTGGTAAGTGAAACTCACATCTGGTGAGAACTAGTGCCAGTTCTATTAGTCACTAAGATCACTTGAGGGTGGAATACATTAGCATTAAACCAAAACCCCAAAACCAACACTTCCTTGTAATAGTTGGGGTTTCCTAAGAAATCATTAAAACAAAACTTAGATGCCTAAGCAGGCAAATACATTAGTTAGAAAAGCGGACCTTTTTATACTGTCCTCAGCTGTTGCAGAATAATGTTGGTTATATTATACTCTGTGAATTAAGATTTCCCTATTAAACATGTATGTTTAGATTATAAGGAAGTCTCCCCAAATTTTAAAACACTGTCTTCTAAACTGAAGCATTGAAGAGTCATTCCACATAATAGAAACACCATAGAGGTATAATGCATTTAGACTTGAAGTTCTGTCTCTATCCCTCAGCCCAATGCCTGGATGAAAGAAGTACTTAATAAAGATATAACTGATGGTGTGACCAACTTATTAGCTGTAGAACGGTTATAAGGATTGATTCACTTCTCTAAGCCTCCATTTTCGCTTCTATGATCAAGGAGGAAACATCTTTTGCCTACCTCACAGAATTGTTAGGATTAAATAAAAAATGTATATTTAAATTTTGCTTTCTTATATCATAAAATGCATTTCTATATAAGTTCATATTATATATAGATGAAGGGACAAAGAAAATAACTGGGACTAGGAGTCATCTCAGGAAGGGAACTGAGAGACAAGGGTCATGGCTAGGCAAAAGATTTCCTTTTCATTGTATATACCATACTTTCCACCACATTGAAAAAATCAGCATATGTAAGCATGATTATCCAAAGAGGACATACATAGTTGGTCAACAGACATATGAAAAATGTTCATGTTCCTAATGTTACTGTTACTAATGTTACTAATGCTCAATGTTACTAATCATCAGAGAGATACAAATTAAAACCAGAATGAGATATCACCTCACACCTGTCAGAATGGCTATCATCAATAAGTACATAAACAAAAAGTGTTGACAAGGATGTTAAAAAAAGGAACCCTCCTGCATTGTTGGTGAGAGTACACACTGGTGCAGCCACTATGGAAAACATTGTGGGGGTTCCTCAAAAAATTGAAAATGGAACTGCTTCATGACCCAGTGATTCCACTTCTGGGTATCTGAAGAAACCAAAACACTAATTAGAAAGAGTATGCGCACCACTATGTTTATTGCAGTGTTATTTACAATAGCCAAGATATAGAAGCAACCCAGGTATCCATCAACAGATAAGTGGATAAATAATCTGTGGTACATATAGATAATACAATATTATATATTTTACTATATTATGTATTTATTTCATATTATATACAATAAATATCATATAAATATATAAAATATACTGTATATAATAAACATATTATAGAAATATATAAATTATATATTTATACATAAATTATATGTCATATACAAATTAAATAGTTTATACATATAATGTATAATTTATGAATTTATATATTATAAATTCATAAACTATATAAATTATAAACATATATAAATAAATGTATGTATAAATATGCAAATAAGACATATTTATATAATGTAAATTTATTTTTATTCATATATAAATAAAATATATAAATTATATAATTTATATAATTCATATATCATCAATGTATATTATATATTATATATTATACATCCATATATAATTATAATATAATAACTATAACAATACTTATAGTATTATAATTTCAATATTATATTACATAATACACTACATATTATATCATTATGTAATTAATATAATATTAATAATATTGTATATGATATAATTATAAATATTATTGTAAATAATATATTTCTATATGCTGCCATATATTTTATATCATATGTTATTATATA